>VWZP01007629.1:1480254-1497072 GCA_013396995.1 Dicaeum eximium | reverse complement strand
AAAAAAACAAACAAGAAAAATTAGTTTTGCTTTGGCTGCAAATACAAAGCAGCCCTAAGGTAAATGAAGGGCTGACTACCAGAGCTCCTCTCCACCTCCACACTGGAACTCATTTCATACTGCCTTGAACTGTTTCTTCACACCAAGTAAGAACTTTTTTGTCTGTTTTTTATTGCTAGATTGGATTTTTGTCAACTCTCATCCTTCCTTGCGTTATCTTCTACTCGTTCAATGAACTCAGCTGTTTCTTCATGCTAAGTCAGAAGCTTGTTTTGTTGGGGTTTTTATTGGCAGATTGGCTTTTTAGAAGCCTGGTGCGTGGAAACAGCCCAGCACAAGGTCACACAGGTGATGGGAAGCAAAGGGCTGGAACAGCCAGAAGCAACATTGGTTCAACTTTGCTGCAACTTGCATCCTGTGACATTTGTGAATAACTTGCAGCCCCATTCATGTATCTGTTGAACCAGGTTACCTTGTGGATTCTTTACCTTCCTTTGATACCAAATTTAGGAGAAGATAGCAATGCTGTTACCAACACACAGCAAATTACACAAGCTCAGGCAGTTCAAAGGGCCAATTGCTCTCACCATTTATTAATATGTCTGTTTAATTTCTACAGCAAAAAGAGAACAGGAAATAATTTTTCCACCAGAAAGTTCAATTTTCTATTTAAGTAAGGTTCTCAAGGAAATACGTTGTATATACATAACATTACTTAAAACTATGAAGCTTATCAATTTATCAAGCTTTATCTTAAACCCAGCTACACTTCCTTGGATCCTTTCACAGAGAGGTTATCCCAGATATTTGCTTCCCTGAATGTTTCAAACTGCCTTCTAACATCCCACCTAAATTTATTATGTTCACGTACACATTTTTTTCTTTAAACTGCCCTGCTCCTGTACTTCAGGAATGTAGGTAGCAGTTATCATCTTCTTTGGGTTTTTTTTTTTTTTGCAAGAAGGATGCAATCTTCTACCATAAATGATACCTCCGGTAAAACAAATTCTCTGTTCCCCAATTCGTCCTCTTTACAATATACATTAACTTTTCTTGAGTAGGAACAATCAGAACTGGAGAGAGATGAGATATTTGCAGTGCCTTGTACAACAGCATGTAATACTTCACTTTATATAATAAACCCATCTCACTTATTAAGTCCCTGTGGTGGAAGCCCCATGCACCACTGCATTTTTTTCTGCTGGTCTGATGCTTCCATGTATCTGAATTAACTCAAATATATAGACAGTGGGCAGGCAAGAAAATAAGTCACCCAAATAGTGCAATTTCAGAAAATGGAGTAATTTTCCATCCCAGTATTTGAGAAGCACCTTGAGTACTATACAAGTTGATGGAGGGCCCATCTCCAACGAGAGGGCAGTGTGACCCTGGCATATCCCACACAGGGGATATATTGATTTCTTCAGAGAAGCAGCAGCATTTCCTCCAAACAAGCAACAACACGTGATCCTACTAAAGGAAATGAGAGAGGTGCTGAAATGCCATCACATGGAAGATAAACTATTCCAAGAGATTTTGTGACTCATAAATTATTATAGAGAAAACTAAATGCTACAAAATGCCTAAGAACAGAAATAGAAAATAAATTAATCAAGATGTCTAATAAGGAACAGAAACAGTGGTGCTTTCTAAGTGTTGGATTGTTAACTGTTGTACTTTCCAAAAGGGATTATAAAGGCTGCCACAAGTGGGATGCAGGAAGGGATGACACAGGTCACAAAACTAGTCAGAGCCTTGGTTTTGATAATCATGGTAGAATAAAAGGGAAAAGTGTGGCAAAAAAGAAAAAAGCACTAGAAATGCAAATACATGGCTGTGAAATCCTGAGACAGAGCTCTCTGTTGAGTGCATGGACAGATTCTGTGACCCTCAGGGAATCTTACCTGCTGAATGAGCCAAGAATACGCCTTGCTGGGTATTAGGCAATGTCATGTAATATGACTACAGCAGTAAACACAAAGGCTCTACAGTGCAAAGAACAACACTGGGAATTTCACAACTGCCGAAACCTCAGCCTGTATTCTCTAAAATTCAGTTTCATCACAGGAACAAAATTTAATTAGGGTTTTCTTATCATTAGTCACTTATATAAGTTCATTGAAATACCTGAAAATGCCCCAATATCCAAATTTTACGTAGCATTAAGCCACCCTATGTGACCAGTATGGGATGCATAGAGCTGAGTAAAATTGTTTGCCCCATGGGATGCTTTCCAGTCTGAGAAAGCTTTCAAACTGGCCATCAGAGTTGTCACCTTAGTTTCCCTTTAGGGCCTTGAAAAGAGCAATGGAATTTTTTAACAGCTACAGACTGATCAAAGAGACTCAGACCAAAAACTCAGGGAGTCACTGACACTACCTCAGAGCACGAGAAACTCTCCTGGAGGACTTGCCCCAGGGGGAAAAAAGGGATGGATACTTAACTGCCAGAAGTGGTGTGAAGAATTTTATCTGATCATCTCAGCATCTCAGCTTCAGCCCAGTCTGATGCAGGCTGGCTGAGATAAAGGAGTGAATCAGTCATCTCAGCTTAAGAAATCCCCACCACTTGGCAAAGGACATATTTTAAAAGCAGATTGTACAAAAGTTCGTAAAACTCAGTCATACAAAACAAGCGTGTTCACTGCACAGAACAGAAAAAATGTCCTTGTCTCTCAGTTCTCACCTGAGTTTATTGCCATTAATCAGTCATGTCCATCAATGCTGTTAGTAGTAAACAGGAATTTCTTAGTTTAAAGCTTCTTAAAGCTGAATAAAGTCCCAGACACTGTTATTAGCTGAGCCATAGGGTAGCTGAGGCACAAAGGAGCAAGTCAATAAAGGCAACTGCACCTTTTCACAAGGAATAGGAAAAAAATACAGTCAACATCAATACCCAGACTGGGCCACAGAGGTGTTGCTCCCACGGACTGCAAAGACAACAAGCACTGACACAGTGAGCAGCATGCCCTGCAACCTGGAGCTGGACACTGATGTGCCACGACTGCTTGTGCTGGTGACCTTTGTGGGACTGCCAGCACCTTATGCTGAGGCTCCCTGGGCTCTGCACAAGGAGAGGGGCAAAGGATTGTGTCTGCAAAACCTCTGGAAACTGCAACCAGCAGCCATCTCTGCTGAAGTCTCAGCCCCAGAACTGCCATGGAAGTGCAAGGGCTGCATGGGCAAGGCACTGGTTAACCAGGCATATCTCAAGGGGCATCCCAGGAAGGGATGGACCCTGCCCCTGGCCCTGCACCAACACACCCTCCTAAGTGACAGCACAGTGGTCAGAAGAGGGTGCAGAGTGGGTGAAATCTGCCCTGCCTCCCAGATGCCAGAGGGAAGGCAGTGACAACGGAGGCTGCCACAGCATCAGCGAGCCCTGTGCCTGGCGGGCAGCTGCCAGCCAGCTCCCAGCCTGCCACAGACACCATGGGCCGGGCCCAGGACGTCCCCAGCACGTCTGATACCTCACAGGGCAGTCACCCAGTCGATGCCTGCTGGTTATCCCCATTATTTACAGCAGCTATTACAAAAGCAGCCCAACAGGGTCTCTGCTGTGCGTGGCCCCGTACAAACTTGCAGCAAGCAAACTCCAGAGATGCAGCACCTTGCTGCACAACAGGATAGGGAAAACAGATCCAGTGAGTGCAAAGGGAGAAAGGAGAAAAAAATATGGCAGAAGGAAAGAGGAACACCAGCATGTATTGTATAACAAGCTTTCAGCATCCACCAGGTCCCAGAATACAGCCAGGGTTCCCACTTTGCATAACCAGTGCAAACAACCCATGCCTGCTGTCAGCAGCTTGGTCTACAAACCCAGGGGTCATTCTGCCAAACTCAATGCAGAATAATGTCAGAAAGCTTGGTAAGTAGGACCTAAAAGTTAATCTGTCTTATGTATCGATCAAAAAACCACAGAGAAATTTACCCACATCACTGTAACTTGTACCGAACCCTTTTGCAGAAACCTTGCAAAACTAACCAGAAGGCACCAGCAGATCCATAAGCTTGAGAAACTGAAGTTAAGATGGGATTTAAACTAGCAGGCAATTATCTGCCAGATGGAGAGCTCATCACGCAGAGCACACACCACTAAATTACGCTGTGTCAGTCAGAGGAGGCCAACACCAGAAATACACCCCGTGAGAAGGGAAACTGAGTCAGCCAGTGGGATAGTTCAAGCCAGTTGTTGCTGCCAAGAGACCTTTACCGCATGTGTGGGGCAGCATTGGCTGTCTACAGCACCAGGGAGCACACTGCAGGAAAAGCCACTGCACCCCAGTAACAAGCAGCAGCATGTAGGTAATTACTAGGGAGTCTATCATCATGGCAAACTGCAGTGGGAAAGAGGATTAAACAGGCAAAGATGGGTTGGAATCTGAATATTTAGCAGCGTAATTTAGGTCTGAGCCCATGAATTCTTCCATTACTGACCCTTCAGCCCATCTGGGGGCTGCTCCACATAAAATCAGAATACATTTACAAACAGTTAAAGCCAGGAGGCAAACAAATAATCCCTGATCAACAGGAAAGTACTCCATGGAAATTCCCAGGGTTCTTGTTTATTTTACCTTTAAGTTCCCAGGTGAGAAGAATTCAGTTCCTGGTTACAACCAGAAGTGACCTAGTCCTGACATGGCCTGAATGGCTCATGGTCCCACTTTTGTTACAGCCTAAAGAGCATCCAGCAGCTGAGGGTAAAAGGCAGACTGCCCACACTGCTGCTGAAGCAGAGGTGCACATGCACATGAGCCAGAAAGCCTCTTCTCCTGCGCCCCCCAAGAGTGAGCCTGGTCCTGTGGCTCATGGCACTTACCAAAGAGATGGAAATGTGAGTCCCACAACAGCTTCTGAACCTTCTTCAGCTCCTCTTCAATGTATAACACAGCGAGAGCTCTTAGATCAAGGGCTGGAGCCCAGCCCATCTCTGCCCTCACTGAGTGTCCTGATCGCTGTGCTGAGTGAAGTGCCCAAGCTGTAGTGGGATGGTATTTCAAGTATTCCCACTCCATAGGACACTTAACTGCCTAAAACAGAATACTGCTGCAGGGAACAGGCACCTACAAGTGAAATGCTGTAGCACTTGCTGGTTAGATCCAAGTCCTCTTACTAGACCTAAGGCATGGAAGGTGCCAAATGCCTCTCCCTAATCACTGCTGAGCAGTGCCTGCAGTGTCTGGAGGCTGCTAAAACAAAAAATGCACTGGTGTGGGACAGCTTTTACATGATTTAAACTAAATACACACAGCCAAATCAATTTTAAAACTAAAAACCACAGCTTGGATGTTCAAGGGTCTCCTCTAGAAGTGGGGACAGCATGAACACTGCACACAAATAAATGAGAGGCTGAGCTGGCTCCTGGAAAGTTCAAAAGTGCTGTGATAGGAATTCAATGCAATAAGCTCAGTGACTTGCTAACATCAGTTTTGAATAGGATCAAGGAGTCTGGTCTGTGGCTAGTGAAAGGAGAGAGCAAATCCAACCCATCCAGCAGATCTTTGTGCCTATGATGTGTGTTCTGGTGGCATGGCAGCTACAGAGATCCACCTTGAGTACATTAGCTTCCAAACCTAACAGCCCCTTGGGATTTAACAGCAGAGACAGACTGCTAGGTGCTGGCCATCACATCTTGGAAACCCAAATCTAATAGCACAGTCCTTGCTTTGCCCCTTTTGATGGGGTCCAGTGAAACCAGGCCTAGCCCACAGACCCCATGGCAGACAGGAGATGCCATGTTGACAGCAGTTGTTAACAAGGGATTTTTTCTTTTGCCTCCTTCAAAAAGCACTGAAATATTTTGACCGTATGTGTCATTTCCAAAAGTGCTGGAGACCTGACAGAATGTAGCGTCTATCACGTGTCAGGCAATGGTGTTGAAAACAGATTACTTTCCTTTGTATGTGATAAACATAACATGTCTATGTTTATCATGTGGTCCCCTGAGGATTTATTACAGGTTTGCTGTTCCATTTATTTGCTTTTTTTGGGCTTGGCAAGGGTAAACACTGGAATAAATATGAAGGTGGTTACAGCTTAGCAGCACTAACAACTTGTTGAAACAAAGTCCAACAGTTTTCCTTTCTCACCAGCAAATCCTACTTTTCTGTTCAAGTGGTTTTTTTTTCAAGTGTGAAGATCATCTTTCTGAAGTATTTTAAAATTTTCTTTCTTTGTTGAATGCCAAATCCCCATAAAAGCATACTTTCCCCTTCATTCACTCAAACCCTTGACAACATTTAAAGTATATCCTAACATTATTCATGGCAAAACCTTTTCCTCTTTGTAAATTACAGCCTCCCCCATCTTTTCTATCTAGTCTGCTAAGCCTGTTACTACAGGTAGTTTGCAGTAACAGAAATAAGTACAATCATCACTCCAAAAGAAAACAAACCCTTCTGTTCTGGCACACACATTCCGGGTGGGTTCATCCCACTGAACTTCAGCCACCTAACAACAAGGCAATCAGCCCAATCAGTCATTCATGTTCCCTTTTTAATCAGTGGGGTGAGATGGACATTGCCAGTCAACAGCCCTCCTGCTTATCAACCAGTCATGGCTGCAACCTCCATTTGAAGCATTTGAAGAGATATAGGGGATGATCATGGTGCCAGATAGAGATCTGACCATAAAAGACAACCTGTACCTTTGATAATGCTGTTTTCAATCCGAGAAGATGAACACATTGCAACTCATTCTCAAGCAAAAACTTAAGAAATTAAAAGAGAAAAAAAAAAAGCATTAGGCAAATCTTAACAGATTTCAAAATTTTTGATAAAGATTACATCCTGCCCCTTTTGGAAAATTGTATTACTTCTATAAATAGTTCAGTGTTTTTCAACACTGGAAAAAGAGCTCCATTGGGGGGTTGGGGGGGGGAAATAACAATACTGTCACTTGTGACAGAAATACAAAGTGACAAAACTGAACTTAATTAGGTCTCAGATGTTCTTTGTTTCAAGTGGACAACCACTGTGAACAAATCTTTGAAGAACTGAACTCCCTGTCAACTTGTTCTGTACTTTGATTTATGCAATCTTTTGTCCAACTAGCCTTAAAAAAGGAACCGACAACAAAAAAACCCCATATCATTCAGAAAAGACAGTACTACCATGCTTGTTTCTTGAATGGCAAAGTAGATGTCAGAGAAGTTCAGGGTACTGTATTACCTAAAAACATCATAATTCCCAGAGAAGCCAGGACAGAAAAAACTGTAACATGGAAGATTGCCAAAGCCTGTCATTAGATCTGATCTGAGTATCTTCAGCTCTTCTAACCCTCCTACATTTCCTAAATACTTTCCATAGATATTTTTGGAAAATCAAGTCAGTGGGTCAAAGGAAGCCAAAAGAGATGGTTGCCCAAACCCTGTAACTTAGGCAATACTGAGGTAAGCAGGTAAGCTGTGTTGTTATCTCAAGTACTCAAACATAGAGAGCTTGTCCTTACCGTCTGACTCTCAAAACCCTGAGGGCCTAAGAAAGAGAGGGTGAAGGAATGGAGAGCATAGATCTTGTGTCTTGAGATTTGATCCTTCCCCTACTCATCCTCCATGCATGAGCATTACTGCTAGAGTTGCCTACACTGCTAAATATTGAAAAGGTACTTGCACACAGGTTTAAAGAGGCTTCTGCTTCACATTTAGTTGTTTCCTGCTCCAGCTTTCAGAGCAGTCATATTCCCAGGGTCTTCGTATCAGTCTCACCTGACTCACAGGGGAATTGAGGGGTGCAGTGAAACTGCAAGTGGAACCTGTGCCCAGCAATTGCTGTACCCAACACAACCAGATGGATGTGAGCTCAGCTGTGCCAATGTATGCAGCAGCAACACATCTGGCTGAACTGGAACCATCATCATAGCTGTGGCATGCTCCCACATGCCCCTGGACCCATGAACTCTGAGCACCAGCCAGCCCAAAGACTGGAGACAGCTTGTCAGCCACAGGGATGTCTGACAGACCTGCTGCACACTCTGAGGAGGAGGCAGGGCATGATTGAGTCACCCCAAACCCTCCGTGAGGATGCTGGGAGATACCAGGATGGCAAGATGCTCTGATCAAGATGCTTTGATCAAGATGCTCTGATCAAGATGCTCTGACCAGACTGGTTGAAATGTGAGGATGTCTGGGCTCCTATCCCTGTCTGTTAAGGGCCTCTCAATCACCCTACAGAAAGGCAGTGAGCACACTACCTACTTCACCTAATGTTACACTTTAAAACATCACATTTTGTTCCTCAGTCATGGGATGTCGAGAAAATTTATTTAGTTCCAAGACGGAAGTCAGCAATAGATGGGAGTTCCAAGGTATTAAGTATATACACTGAAGGAAAATGGACCATTCAATGAGCAGATGTAAAATGATAGGCTTTATCAGCAGCCAGACACTTCCTCAGGTAACGTTTGGGATGTTGGAGATAATGAAGTATAAAATCCCACTGCTTCACATCACCTGCTTTCCCCACCACTGCCTCTGCTGCAGGTTTACTATCATGCTAACATCGAAACTTAGTAAACTTCCTGTATTCTAAACAAAGGGTTCTTTTGCCATTACTTGGACAACAATTCAATGTTTCTTCTGTATTTGGCAGTTTGCAGCGGGTTCCGCAATCCCAACCTAAAACAATTCTGAAATGCCTGACCAGAAAAACAGAACAAGAGAGGATTCTTCTGAACTCATGGGTGCAGGTCAGAAGGAAGAATACTTCAGTGATGCCTGAGATGGAAGCAAATCACAAGAGGATACACCAAGGAAAACAATTCTGTAATATGCCCTGAGGCTTAAAAAGCAATCAAAAATATAAACCAATTACTAATCCAATTTTTAAAAAATGCTTATTACAACTATCTCCTCATCTGCAAATAATGTGAAAATGAAAGGCTAAAAGTTTTCAAGGCAATCCCACCATCATACTTCTCTACATTTAATTTCTTTCCCATGGGACTTGTTATCAAGTAAAGCCTGTTAGATCTTTCTCACTGTCATAGCTCCATTCTCATTCTTCTTACACTTTCTCCTTGTTACCTTAGCTTCTCTCTTTCCCATAAGTTGCTGAGGAAAGTATCAACATTTTATTTATTGAGAGACAGAAGATACCTTTAATCTCATAAAAGTTAACTTTGTCAGTCAGACTTCCACTAAATATTTCCCCCTCATTACCATAGATGTTTTCCTGTCTTTTGAAAAAGAAAATACACCACTCCTATGAAATCCAGGCATGAAGTCGAGAAAGCCTGTAGGGAAGCAACAAGGCAACCACAGCTTTTTATCAGCTGGAACACATCATACAGCTGAAAAGGGAAAGTCACATTCCAGCAGGCTGGAAGGACACACATCTATAATGCACGTTGCTGTAGCATGAATTAGAATATGGAACCAATATGGATGCAATAAGAGATACAGGTAGCCACAGAAGATCCAGGAAATACCCTAGCTTTAACTGATGGTCACTGCTCTTGATTTGCTACTTTAGGAACATAAATGTAAATATTCCAAGTCACCACTACCAGCTATTATCAACCATCCTTCCCTTCAGTCCCATCAAACACACCACACAAGGACTATCATGCCATCTTTCTGAATGGGTCTCTCCTCGTGTCCCCTCAGGCCCCGGCAGCGCCGCTGCCTCCTCCCCTTGCATCATCCCCTGGGATGCATGAGGGAAGTGCAAGAGCCCAAGGTCCCTGGGACACCAGCGTGCAAAACCCCTGCAGGCACAGAACAGGCTCCAACACCTCTCCTGCTCCAAGGGGAGGACTCTCCACCCACCATTTCCATCATCTGCTAACTGTATAACTCACAGGGATCCCCACACATTGCCCGTAGGAATGCTTCCTTGGAAGGGGGGCCACGCTAAGTGCCAGTGTGGGTGCCAAGTGCCCCTTGCTGTCCCTGGAAGCATGTCCTTGGTGGCAGGCAGAAGCAGCTGCCCTGCAGACCTGCTCTGCTGCCCACAGGTGGGACACAAGGCTGGGCCGTGCCCTGGTGTCCAGCACATCCTGAGAGGTCACGCCACGCTCACCCTCCGCACCCAGCAGTGTCCCTGTACATACAAGGACACCTTTTTGCTAGAATATGGAGAAGGCACAGACCTGTATTTGTATGGAGAAGGCACAGACATCATTCAGGATGATCAGCAATAATGACTTTTAAATTACAATAATAATAATGAAGATTCTTTATGAAGTTCTCAGTAAAAATTCCCAAAGCTGATTGTAACACAAACAAGCTCTATGTTAATTTCTATTTGTTGATAGTCAATAACCTCACTGAATGCCACTGGATATTTAAAGTTAAAGAAATGTTAAAGATGATACTTGAGCTTGCTCAGTCCTCAGAAATGCTCAGGTGTCTATCCCTCACTGCCTGAGGTGCAATATTGTATGTTGCATAATGATATTTTACATTTATCTCGACTACTCAAAAGCTGTAGCATCCAGCCAGTTTGGGTTTTGTCTGCACTGCTGATTTAGGCTGGGTTCCCAGAGCAGTTTGCACACACATCTATTGTATCCCACCGAGCTGTCGTTGATGATAAGTGGGACTACTTGTGGCAACACAGCCAAGCAGGTGCCAGCAGTGTTTGCAATGTGATACCCAGGCAAACCTGAGTAACATTTGTGAAAAGCTGATGCTCGTACCAGCCTTCTCTCTGTCGCCACAGCAAGAACTGCAATACAATGTTTAACAAGCAAACGCAATGTGACTTCAGCAATGTTTAACCCATTTTTTTACCAAATAAATCCCCATTTAACATTATGATGAACAGCCCTATGGACGAAAAGTAATCCTATTTAACCATCATATTTAACAATTTAAGCTGTGTAAGTAAGCAAATAACACTAAAAAATCACAGACTATTGACTCTTGACCACCTGTTTTAGAAGGTCAGAGTAAAATCTTGCCGCTCCTGAAAAGTAGGGGCAGGACTTCAGCAGAGTCCAGATTTCACTCCAGTTGTTAAAACAACAACACAATGTGCAGACATGGGAATATAAAGCCAAAGTTCTGCCTTTCTGTAGGAAAACCCTGAAGGTACACTAGAAAAGGGAGAATATGCCTTTTTAAGGGACCCCTGGAGCACTTCTGGAGCAGCTGCATGCAAAAGGGGTCCGGTTTGTTCACTCAGACAGCTCCGTACAACAGGCAGAGGGACACCAGAGAGATTCACTTCAAAAGAGACAGACTTCAAAAGCTCCTTCCCAATCCAAAGCAAAATGCTAATATTCAACCACCCACACTCCTCCCTCCTGTGCCTGGGTTGGCTCCTGACTGCGGTGGAGGCACAGCCCACAGGTACCCCCGGGCACCCCAGCACCCAGGCAAGGGCAGAGCCACGCACGCCCCGAGCCTGCCCAGCTGCTCACCGCCCCACAGGGCTTCTGACAGTGATGACATGAAACTTCTGACAGCTTTATGAAGCCTATGAGCTCCATTTGCTTGGTCTTCATGATTCTTAAATTTTGTTTATAAGCAGAAGGCAAAAATTACCATGCTTATTTGAATAATGCCCAAGTCAAATGAAAGAGAGCTGCGTTCAGCCACGTATCAGCGTCTCAGAGTGACTCCGTGGAGCAGCAGGGCTCCTCGCTAGCACTGCACACACTCACATCCCCCTGCAGCACAACACATTGCTAGACAGAAATAAGATTTTTATAGCACCACTGTTATTTCCGACTCATATAGAGATCAAATCCCCCAAGTTCATAAGGAGTTCCAGTCCTTCCCTGACCTAAGAGCAGCTGTGAGTAGCGGGGGACTTTCTGTGTGTCTGGGCTGAGAGGTTAATGGCTATCCACAGACGCGTTTTTTCCAGTTAACTGGCAGGTCGTTTTAGCAGATGATTTGCAGGTTACGCAACACTTAGTGATAACCCCGCTGAGTACTTCTGTCTGAGCAGCTTCTCTGTCTCTTTTCTTTTCTGAACTGCATCAGATAAATCAGAGAAACCAGGCAGGTGAGACTTTCATGGACTAATCACACTACAAACTGCCCTTCCAATTTCCACAAAGTGAAC
The DNA here is from genome assembly GCA_013396995.1 of Dicaeum eximium. Taxonomy (NCBI): domain Eukaryota; kingdom Metazoa; phylum Chordata; class Aves; order Passeriformes; family Dicaeidae; genus Dicaeum; species Dicaeum eximium. The sequence continues at coordinate 1,485,059 of VWZP01007629.1, read as the reverse complement.
TTCTCCAAATAAATGTCAAATGTAGTTCACTGCTTGTTAAAATTATCTTAAAATCCTACCGTAAAAAACTGTAACATTTCAAGTATCTCAAGATACACAGCAGATGAACACCATTTTGATGAACATCACAGCACAGTTTCAAAGTTCACAACTTCACAAAACATGAAAATGATGCTGGAATAATCACTCTCCTGCATAAGAAAACAGGTCTTCACTCCTACCTGAGACTTCACTCACCTTAAACCACGTAAATCATTATACCGAGAAAGGAATTGTTCATGTCAGCTATTTTTCTGCACTGATCACACTCTTCACCTAATCTAACTACTTTTCCAAGCTTTGTGCTCCAAGATGAGTGCTTATCTTCTGCTACCAGATAAAGAGCTACTGGTTCAAACAGACAGTGACCATGCAGTCATCTGAACCTTAATCCAAATGTTTTTCTTTAAGGTCACAAGCCTACTGTCTGTTTTTTCCTGCTAGTGGAAACAGCATTTACCTTACCACTAAAACTGCACCCCAGCATTTTGGAAGAACCAGGAGTGGCTTTTCAGGAGATACACTCCAGCAAAATCACTCAGCTGAGTTAATGTCACTTTCGTTTTTCTGAAACAAAAAGAACCTCAAGCTTGCAAACACAAGGGAGAGTGGGGCTCACTTTTCTGAGGCCTTGCTGCACACTGTGGCCACTTTTGCAGCAAAACAATTGCTGCTGGGATTATGCCACAGTGTGATTATTATTTTTCTAGTAATCTCCCCAAGTGTGATTTTACATATCTAGTACTTCGAGCTTTTTCCTTTTTTACAAAAATAACACAAATCTTAGTTTTAGTTTGCAGAGAGAGGCAGCAAGGAAAATATGTAGCTAAATCCTTGAAAGTCAACAGAAATATGGGATCAGGTCCACAGTAAACTTTATAGAGTGGCACCTGCACAGGAAATTACTCATTGCATGATTGATGTCACAATTAGAGGCATAAAAAGTAATTCCATGATAAACAAGCAACAGAGCAGAAAAAGAATAATATCCTAAGAGCATGTTTGTGCTCAAATAAAAGTACATATTGGACAATATGGAACAGTCTTCACACACACACAGAGACACAAGCTCTCCAATGAAATGGTACAGTATCACTCCCTCTCCCTGTCTCTCCCTGATTTGGGGGCTGCATCTGGCCAGTATCTGCCCCTAGTGCCACTAAAGCAGCTCCAGTGCCACTAGCCATGTTACACAGCTATCACACAGCCACAGCTCATTGCTTTCAGAGCTGCCATTTCCCACAGCAGAGCAGGTCAGCATGCAAACACCAGCAGAACATCCACCTGGGCCACACCAGCTCTGGGCTGAGGTCCAGAAAAAGAAATAATTTTTTTAACAGAAAAATAAAGAGGGAGGAGAGACAGCATTACAGATACCTGTGCATTCTCTACATCTTTGCAAGTTACATCATTTACTACCTTTATGGAATCACATGAGAAAAGCTCCAGCCAAGGTACCACCTCAGCTGAGGGAGGTATACTCCCTTCCATGCACACTCATATTTATTTATCCTTGTGATCCACGTTTACTAAATAACTTCAAAGCACCACTTCAATCCACAGCACATAGGCTTGATACATTTTTGTGGTTCCTCTCCAAAAATTTCACAGATAAATTGCTGCTTCAGGAAACCAGGAGCTACACTCTAAACTGCAAGTGTGTTATTTCTGCCCATGCCCCCATACTGCTCTGACAAACAAAATCATGCACACAAATGCTTGCTTACCTGAGACTGAAACTTTCATAAGGGCTTCCAGGGGTCTGTTGTTGTCCAGATCACGACTGAGTTTGAGTTCCCCAGTGGCAGAGTCCAAAAGGAGCAAGTTTAACTCATTGCCTTGGACAAAAGTGTAGGCCAGGCTATCAGACACATCAGGATCGTGAGCTGGGATCTTGCCAATCACGCCAGAGGGAAAGCTGTTGGACTTGTTGGTCACGTAGTTATTGAAGAGGATCTGGAAGTCCTGCAGCACGGGTGGATTATCGTTCTGGTCCAGGAGGCGGATGTGCACAGTTGCTCGGCTCACAAGAGGGGCTGAAGTGGCCTGCACCACAATAACATACTCTGTCCGGCTCTCATAATCCAGGTCCATTAGGGCTGTGAGGTCTCCATTGAGCAAGTCTAGTTGGAAGACCTCAGGGATGTTCCCCTCTACAATCTGGTACATGATCTGCGCGTTGGTCCCCTCGTCAGGATCAGCTGCGCTGATCCGTGCCACAATAGAGCCCACGGGGCTGTTCTCCTCCACAAAGATATCAAATTCGTCCTTCTCAAAGACCGGGGGGTTGTCATTAATGTCCAGCACAGTCACCTGGATGTCCACAGAGGCTTTCAGAGGTGGGCTACCCCTGTCCACAGCAAAGGCCCGCAGGCTGTAGACAGCCACGTTCTCGCGGTCCAGCTTGCGCAGCGTGCGTATCACTCCAGAAGTGGGTTCAATGTAGAAGTCTCCATCTCCATCGTCACCACCTTGGAACGTGTAGAGGAGACGGCCATTGAGACCTGAGTCACGGTCAGTGGCAGACAGCTGCAGGACACTGGTGGAGAGTGGCACGTCCTCAAAAACCGAGCCCTGGTAGCGGTCGCGCAGGAAGCGGGGAGCGTTGTCATTGGCGTCCAGGATGAGAATCTCGACATACGTCGTGTCCGATTTCTGGGGGATACCATTGTCGTGGGCTGTAATGGCCAACGTGTAGGAGGCCTGGTCCTCATAGTCCAGCTCCATCAGGGTGGTGATGGTGCCTGTATCAGGGTCAATGCGGAACTGGGGGATATTATCGTCCAATATATAAGTGATTCTTGCGTTCTCCCCTGTGTCTTCATCAGTGGCACTGATGGTGACAATAGAGGTGCCAATGGGCTTGTCCTCACTGACGCTCACTGTGTAGTGGGAGCTCTGGAAGACTGGGCGGTGTGTGTTGGCATCTGTGACATTGATGAAGACCTGGACGGTGTCAAAGCGAGTGCCATCAGAGGCAGTGACTGTGAGCACATACTGCCTTTCTTGCTTGTAATCCAGGGGCAAGGCCAGTGTGATCAGCCCTCCCCCACTCTGACTGGTGATGGCAAAACGGTTCCTGGTGTTGCCACTGGTAATCTGGTAAGTCACAATACTGTTAACGTCCTTGTCCACTGCTGTCAGGGTCAGGACACTGCTGCCCACAGCTGCATCCTCGTTCAGTCTGAGGTGATACACCTTCTCTGTGAAGGTGGGATTGTTGTCGTTCACGTCCAGGACAGTGATGGACACGCTGGCTGAGGAGGTCATGACGGGCACACCGTGGTCCCTGGCCTCCACCCCAAAGTGATAGTTTTCCACAGTCTCTCGGTCTAGCTCTGCAGCCACAGTGATCCATCCTGTGCTGTTGTTGATTTGAAAAGGGAACCCAGAGTCAGCTGCTACAGGGGCACCTCCAGTGGATGGTGCCATCTCTATGAGTTTGTACTCCAGGCGGGCATTCTCTCCAGAGTCAGCATCCACAGCCTGGATGTGCAGCACCGAGTAGCCCAGAGGAACATTCTCCAGCACCGAGGCCTGGAATGGAGTGCTCACAAAGATGGGGGCATTGTCATTCACGTCCACAACCTGCACTGACACCATACCACTGGAGTTGATCAAAGGAGGTCTGCCCCCATCCTGGGCTTTGATCCGGAGTGTGTATTCCCGAATAGTCTCGTAATCCAGAGGGTTGATGAGGTCGATGGCGCCAGAGAAAGAGTGAATGTAGAACTGCCCTTTCAGGTTGCCACTCACAATGCTGTAGTGCACCTGGGCATTGCTGCCCCGGTCCCGATCTGTGGCCTGTACCTGCAGTATCTGGCTGTTCACTGGGGCATCCTCTGGCACTTGGACCAGGTAGCGCTTTTCACTGAACTGAGGGTAGTTGTCATTCTCATCCTCTACAGTGATGTGCACCATAGCTGTGGCACTGCGTGGTCCTGGATCCTTGCCCTGGTCATTGGCTTCCACCACCAGGTGGTATTCAGAGACTTCCTCACGGTCCACCGAAGCTCTGGTCCTCACAACCCCGGAACGCGGGTCAATCTCAAAGACTCCGTCACCGGCTCCCGGCTCCAGCAGGCGGTAAAGCATGTTGGCATTGGCTGGAGCATCGCCATCAGTGGCACGGATGGTCAGCACCTCATAACCCACCTCCAGGTTCTCCCGGATGCTCTCCCGGTACTCGGGCTGCTCAAACACCGGCTCGTGGTCGTTGGTGTCACTCACAGTCACTGTCAGATAGGTGGTGGCCGAACGGCGACGTGGGGAACCGTGGTCGGAGGCGGTAACCTTCAGCACGTGGGTGTCCTTCGTCTCCCGGTCAAGGCTGCGGGCAGTGACCACGCTGCCCGTCTCGGCGTCGATGGTGAAGTAGTCGTTGGAGCGCTCGTCAAAGAGCGCCTCCATGGAGTACGCCAGCCGGCCGGCTTCGCCCTCGTCAGGGTCCTGGGCCCGCAGCACGATGACCGCCGTGCCGGCCGGTTCGTTCTCGGGGATGGAGACCTGGTAGCTGGGCAGCTGGAACTGCGGGGGGCTGTTGGGGCTCCGCGCTCGCCGCGCTCCCCGCCGTCCGCCGCCCCCCGTGCCCGGCAGCAGGGCGCAGCCGGCGGCGGCTCCGCGCGGCTCGGCGGCNCCGGAGCTCAGCGGGCAGCGGGGCCGGGCAGCGGGCTGCTGCACAATCCATCCACCCGCCGGGCTGCCCGCCCGCCCGCATCCATCAGCCGCCGGCCCGCCCTCCCCGCCGCCCTCGCCTCCCGGGCACC
>VWZP01007629.1:1440414-1479956 GCA_013396995.1 Dicaeum eximium | reverse complement strand
GCCCCTCGGCGGCCGGGGAGCTGCCGGTCCCGGCGGGGCCGGGCGGGCTCGGAGCGGGTCCCGCTGCGGCTGCTCCGCTGCCCCGGTGGACGGAGCTCCGCGGGCAGCGACTCTCGGCCGCTTGCCCACGCAGCAGCCACCTGTCGTCTCAGATCCGTCGTCCAGAACAAAGTTAAACAGAAATTCATTTAAATTTATTTTAATAAATTCTCGCTATTGAGGGGGAGAAAATAAAGTGAAGCTGCTTTCCAGGGCAAAATGAGCATCCTGTGGGGGCCCAAGGGGGGCTGCTAGTATCCCGGCGTGCTCACGCCTTGCTCTGAAACACGCAAAGCCGCCGGCGGCATCCGGAGCCTTGAGTTAAAGATTTCTTTGGGGCAATCGCAAGTAATGATGAACAGCACGCAAACTTCTGTGGGAAGAAGCAAAGCCCAACTCCTCATGGAAATGTTACGCTGGTGATTACAATGTCAATTATAGGAATTTATGCTAATATGTCGCGGCGCTTTTCCCTTGGCGGTGCAGACGCCCGAGCGATGCTCCCGAGCTGCGGCCGCATCCCCGCGGCTGCAGTGGCCCCTGGCGGGAGCGCCGGGAAGGCGCGGGCGGCCCCGGCCGCGGGACGGGGTGCGGAGACCGGCCCGCCCTGCTCGCCCTGCCCGCCGGCGGCGATGCTCATCTACGGAGAGCCCGCGTACAAGAGCTTTACGCGGGAACAAGACATGGGGTGTGAACAAAGAGGTTGCCGACTGGGATTTTGCAAAACTTGGTTACTTGGTGGGCAACTTCCAGAGCGATCTGTCACTGTTGGTTCAGGCTCTTTAGCACTTGATAAGAAGACTATGAATAAAACAGATTCTTTCAGTGGTTTTCATTCCCTGAAATGCATTATTGCAAGGGAAAGAAAGAAAGACAAAAAGAAAAATAACCCCCGAAAATTAGAAAACAAACCACCTGGATAGTTGCCAGTATGTCTGTCAGGAGGAAAAAGAGCTTTTTAAATTGGGCTTTTGGAAGATGTTTTGCTGATTCAGCTTTACTCATTTAGAGATTTTTTTAAAAGGAATTTAGAAGCTTACTTGGCTTTGCATATCCTGTGATGAAAATGATTGCTCATGAAAAGAAAGTTTAAAAAATTAAAAATAATCTTTCATTTGTTTGTTGAGTTTGAGTGGATGCAGTAACCTGCTTTATACTCCAGAAACAAAGCAACTCACTTGATAGCTGGGTTAATCAATATTAACTTGGGATTCACATAAGGAAACTTTAGTTTAAGTCCATACTTTTCTTGCTTCACTCTACATTTTCTTGCTGCTATGCTTAACACCCACAATTTGAAAAATAACTTCTTGTAATAAAATATCTTTTCTTGTCTCTTCAAAAATGAGATCCAAGTACATATTTCAAGATAAAATAGATCTGTAAGAAGAGACAGTTTAAATTTTTCTTTTTTTTTATTGCAATAAGAGGCAACTGTGAGTTGGGAAGATACTGTAATATCTTCTGTATAAACCAATTTTGTGTATGATTATACAAATCCTCCATCTTTTCCCTATTTCTATGACTTGCATTCTATTTCCAGTCAATTTTGTCTTGTTGATGTGATGTTTCACTGTTTTCTAATTTAATGTATTATCCTTATTGTTCCTTGCATGCATTACACCATTTGTCTATTATTTTGCCATTAAAATAGATTTCAAATCCAAAATGGTGAATATAATTTTTACAACTGACTCGCTGCTCTGGCAAAATGAATGGTTTATTTAACACTCTGGCAACTCAAGTGACTCCTCAGTGGTGAAATGACTCACGCCTGCTCCCACGTTGCTCCGTATGGAAACAGGGTCGCTGTTAGATCAGAGGCAGATCTGGTTCTGCTGCTGCTGCTTCTGTGGGTCCAGAAAAGCCACAGGAGGCAGCAGTGAAACAGAAGGTTTGGTAAAGGCGGCTCAAGGTGGGGAACAAAAGCAGAATTACGTCTCTCCTGTTTGAGCTGGCAAGATTTTAGTGAAGGCCGATCCTTCAAAGAAAACCAGATACTTTCTTTGTGACTGCTTTTGCAGATTTTCTCATATAAGCTGTCCTTTTCCTATAGAAGAAATCACACTGATCATCACATCACTGTGATGAGTGATGTCCATAAAAAATGCAAGTGGGTGAGGTTTTCCTTGACCCTTTGTTTCCTTAGTACCAATTGATGACATATTCAATTCACAGCTAAAAAAAAGCTGTTTCAACTTGTCTAGGAGTGAAATATTTCAAGTTTCTTTCTTTTCCAAAGTGAATTTTAAAATATCTGAGAAATAAATCTTAAAAAAAAAAAAAAAAAAAAAAAAAAAATAAAAATAAAAGGAATTTTCCGAAAAAAAAAAAAAAAAAAAAAGTAGTTAAACTGTAAGGGATTTTCCGAAAACATGAAGTTTACAAGACCAGAGGAGAGATCCTTAATCTCCTTAATTGTGACTGTAGCCCAGAGGAAGGCTCGTGCAGAGCTGGGGTTGCCTGCATCCAGATCCAATACTATTTTTAAGGTTGGAATGGAGTGATTCAGTATGAATCTATCCCTGTGGAAGAGGTGGTTCTATAGAAGGAGATGGAGCTTTTCTTATCTTGGCCCACCAGTACTTTGAGGAAAGACTTAAAAATTTACATTCAGTAATGCTGTGTTAAAATAGTTCACTTTTTTCTTTTTCTTTTCTTTTTTTTTTTTTTTTAAGAAAAAGAGTGGTGAAAAGTTTTTTTGTCATTTGATTTGTGAAGTATATTGCAAAAAAAGTGATATGCTGTGTGTCCCTCACCCCTCCAAACCAGGGGTTTTGTCTTCTAAACTCTTGCTTAGGGGAAGAATAAGAAAATTTATCCTCAAATTTAGGTATCCATGCAACACAATCTATATCTTGTACAAGATCTCTATATACATAGTGTTAACATAAACTGATATATGTATCACATTTTCATAACTGCATTTATTTACTTCACAAATGCACCAATTATCTATTCCTGCTAAAGTAACACTTTGAGAAAATAATCTAAGAAACCACAACAGGTAGTAATAAAACAGCCTTTAACCACAATTTATTCAACAACCTTACAATTTTCCAGCAACTGGAAAGAAACTGGATGTTTTGTGCCACACATTAGAAGTGAATAATACTAGATTTTGGAGGGGAACATTATTTATTACCCATTATTTCGAATAAACTAACAGCATATTAGACATGAAAAAAACCAAACAAAACCGAACCCAAAAAAGAGGAATTTCTCCGTTTTGAAGGTTCCCCCTGCCTGTGGCAGCAGGTGGGTGGGAGCCCTGGTCTGTCACTGGCTGGGTCACCCCTGGCTCTCTAGGACAGGGCACCACAGAGGGGATCTCTGCCTGCTCACAGCTGCTCCAGGAGACCTCACCCTGCTGCACGTGCAAACTAGTCTGAGGACAGGAGCTGACAGGATCATTGTAATGAATTTAAGTTGGATAAACCCAGGATTTTAGACTGTTTCTCCAATCACTACAGAAAGAAAGCATGAGAAATTTCTCTGTGAGCAGGCGTTTGGACTTCAGTCCCCATGAGAATCTATTCCATGTCCAGCCCAAGAATGGTCAAATGAGCAAAAGTAATTTATATTTCCAGATTGAATCTGAGTTTATTTTAGGAATAGAAGAACTAGTTCAAGCTCCATATGGTGAAATTTGATCCTTCACCTATTGCGGGAACCACACAGGTTTGGAAGTGTTCCAGAAAATACTTTTATTGCAAACATTCATTCTTCTTAAAGCCAAGAATGGATTTCGAAATGCTGGGATGCTTATTGCAGGAATTATATTCAAGGCTTCTTGGCTGTATGTGGCTTTTCTTTTCAGAAAGAGTAGAAACAATGTAGAGCTCTCCTGGCGTTTGCTGTAGCGAATCATACTGTTGCCTCTTTTAAAATCCTCAGTGGATACAGCAGCGATTCAGTGTTGGAACTTGTTTATTTCTTTAGACTTCATACCATCCATTTATAATTTACCCTAAGGAGCTCAGCTCCACCCTGCTCAAACACTGCCTGTGAGTTTCCTCACTCTAAATTGGTTTGGGTATTTTTCCCTCCTCACTTTAGCTAAAGGCTCCACTAGTTACAACATGCAAAACAAGAAATAAACCAATAGAAAAGCAAATTTCATCTTTAAAAATTGCACAGTGGCCAAGAGCAAATAAAAGCTGAATAAGGCTTGATTGTTATTTATGAAGGAAGTGATATGGAGATTAATGCATCAGAAACGTAGTTCTACATAATAACAAGTTCTGTAACACATACTCTAACAAACTAATAAATAAAATGTGAGATTAATCATCCAGTTCAAGAAACAAGAGGAGAGAGCCCAAATCTGCACATTGATGTGTTTTTCTGTACTTTGCATATCTCTCCTATACATTAACTGAGGTACTGAGTGAAAAACAAACCCTTGGAAATTACCTTTTACTGTTTGTTTTCCAGGATTTGCCCTTTCCTTCTCACAGGGTCTCATCTTATGATGTAAAACCAGATTGAAAAGTCAGCTCTTGTGGATTTGCCCAGGAGTTTGCTGAAAGTTTGCTGTCAGCTCATCAAAATAAAGGTGCAGTAGGACATATTTCCTTGCTTTGCCAGCTCCTGTTGCTTAATCAGGGGACGAATTAATAAGAACAGAGTACAAAAGGGTAGCACTGTCTTGGCAGACATTCTAGCTTGACTGAGTGGTGGGTTTGGGACTAAAGTCTAACACCAGGTTACAAACACCCTGATGTGGTCACCAGTTACTGGTTGTGCTACAAGAGCCACGAGGAGCCAGGAGATGACACAGAGAATGAGCAGATTAAGAGTAGAGCTCAAGTACTGATGGAGATGCTTCTGGCTGGGGAGAAGTCTGCAGGACTGCACTGCTCATGGGGTAGGCATGCTCTGTTTACATGGGAATAGGGGATACTGTTCTTGTACCACCATCAGTAGCTACTCCTCAGTACCTGCACATGGATGTCTGTGACAGGATTGTTAGAATCCAGACTGTTCCAATTTCTCCTCTAGTATTTCCCTCAGCTCTCTCTAATATTTACACACCCATTTGATATTGAAACACCATGTTCTAAGGATTTTAATGCCTCCAAAATATTTTTTTGCTGGAGCAAACTAACATTTTCTGAACTTTTTATGGTTTACATAGAGACAGGATCAGGCTTTTTCCTCCAATCTCTGTTATTTTGTCTTTATCAGCACCAAGCATCATCTACCATTATATTGCCTGCTTGTTCAGCACCAAGAGATTCTTCTCCAGAAGCTGGTTAGATTTGATGTCATTAGATTAAACAGTACTGGTTATTTTTATAACACCTACACACCCAGCCACCTTTCTGCTCAGCTCCTCCCTGGCAGTAGGACCTTGTAGCCTGTTTTTCATGAGCTTGCCATGGGCTCGTTGGACACAGCAACATTTGCAGAAGAAAAGCATGGAGGAAAATTCTTTCAGCTACTTATCACAGAGTATTCAAAGAGCTTCTGGTGGATGGGCATGAAGGTGGAGTGAAAGCAAGGACACTGTTACTTTGGTCTAACCTGTTCATTTTCCAGAATTTCAAATACATTCAAAGACAAGGGATTTCAGCCTCTTAGGGGAGGAAACACACAGCTCTAATGAAACACTTTTAAGGCAGCAAATTAGTTGCCCTGTTGGAAAAATTAAAATATTAACTTAAATGCTTAATGTGGGAATATGAGGTCAGCATAACAGGTTGCTCAGATAATGGTGGGGGTTACAGCTTTGTGCCTGTTTCAGCAAAAGAAGGTGAAGTCGGCATTTAGCACCTCTCCTAATCACTGTAGGATTTGCATGTGAGATATTATGACTATTGTTATTTCCCCCCCTTTCTTAGTTTTATTTCATTCCTAGAATTCAATGGAAAGACAGAGCCTTGGTTTCTAGTCCTGGACTGAAAGCACACTCTGTACCATAACCTCTCCTCATATTTTCCCAAGAGACCTAGGAACAGTAATTTTTTTCTCATAGATGCATTTTATAACATATTTCTGAGTGTTCATCAGCATCCTTAGGCTTGGCAACTCTGAATGTGGAAAAATAGGAAGTGTTTGATGAACCACTTTATAAAGCCTCACTAATGTTGTGCTGGGCCTGAGTTTAGGCTCTCCCTGGCTCTGGGATGGGTACACAGAGACACCATGTCCATCTGCAGGCACCCAGAGGGATCAGACCTGGGTTGTGTGCATTGCACTGCTGCTGAGCAGCCAGGCTGACCTTTGCCTGTGCCAACTCACCTCTTTGGTCAGCCCATGCCAGGCTGGGCTTTGCACAGCCCTTGGGACTATGCCCTGTGAGAAATGTGGATGGATCTACCCTGTGAGTGTTGGGAAAGGTAAAAGGGCTGTTCTCTGGGAGCAAGCCATGCCATGCCAGTTGGCCTCTGTGATGAAAAATGGCCCCTGCTCTTATTTGTTTCCAAGTTTAAACAAACTGAAAGACAGATTTCACTCCAAATGTGTGAAACACATTGCATTTTCAAAATCTAGTATGTTTGCTGTTCTATTTTCTGCTGCTCTGCTAGCTCCTGAGCACCACAGTTCATTGTCCTGCCTCTCCAGCAGCTTTCACCAGGCTCACCACTTATTAACAGACTATATCTCTGGTTGCTGGATTTCTTCAGAGATCACTCAGTGTTGTTTCATAAAGGAGAGGAAGAGCATTTGCACTCTTAATGAATTTAGTTGTCATCACTTGTCAGCTTTGTGCTCTGAGGTCTCTCTTAGGTAGCATAATTATCATTATTTTTATATATAGGTAATTATAATCTGGGAAGCAGTCCAAATTCTGCTTTTTAAGTAAAACTGGTGAAGTTTATTTGCAGTGTTTGGAGCCCCTCAGCACACAGCAGTCTCACTGGCGGCACCACAGTGGCTGTGGGAGGATGTGCCCTGTGCATACAAGAGACCCTCTTTCCTGCTTAGTTACAGCCAGGAGTCATTTCCTGTTCTGGCACGCCCCAAAACAGCATTATCTTCAGATATTCTAGCCTGAGCACTGTAGTCAGGAAAAAGGACAACAATTATCCCTGGTTACACAGGCTGGGGCAATGGGAAGGTCACTGGGCTGTCAGATGTGTGCTTCACCTCCACCTCTGCTGCCAGGCTGATTTTCCTGTACCCACAGACAGGGGTCTCACAGCCCTCAAGGAAACAAGGGTCACACAAGATGATTTCCACAGAGCTTTGGTTTCAAATGCCACTCTCAGTCATGGCACAGCAATGGTTTCACAGGGCTCTGCAGAGCCAAACCAGCACTGCTCCCACCCTGCCTGCTTCTCCTTAACAGTTCAGAAGTTTGGGGTTACAGTGGTAGTACTGGACTGATGGTTGGACTTGATGATCTAAAACACCTCTTCCAACCTTGATGATTCTATAATTCCTGATCTGACCTTCCATAAATGCCATTTTGTTGCCATTTTGATGATTTCAATATCCTCAGGGGCCCAAAACACACTTTCAGGTGAAAAAAAATCCCCTGGGAATATCTGTAACCATTCCTACTGGAGTGTACAGCATCACCCTTAGCTGCTGCCTCTACGGTTAGTTGCACCTTCTGCCATGTCATGTTAGAGAAATGCAGGGTGCCCTTGGGTTTTGCAGACTGTGGGTGAAACACTGGGGCTCTTTGCTACTCACACAGAGAGCATTGCTCTAACATTAGAAAGTGCTGATCTCCATTTCCACCCACAGTGGAGAAAATGAAATATTTTCTGAACTATGAGGAGGCTGAGAGACTTGGAAGTAAAAGTATTCCCACAGCTGCCACTGTCACTGATGAAAAAGGTTGTCAAAATTGGCTTATTCTGAAAATTTTAACCAACAGAGCATCTCTCAGCACAGACTGGGACAGAGCAGAGTCCTGGGGTAGTCGTGGGGCATGGGCTGGGGTGCTGGGAGCTGGACTTCTCATGGGTGGATATCACTGGGTGCTAATGGGTTGCTTCCTGGGAAAGGGGATTGTCGCTGTTGAGCCAGGAATGAGAATGAAAGACTCCGATTCATCAGAAGGCAAAAAGGCAAAAGGAGTTTAATTCAAATTCTGCGCCTTTTTATAACAAGACTCGCTGAAGTGAAATGCAATTGGTCCCATTGAAAACATCTCTCACCCCATTGGTGAACCAGGAATAACATTATCTGAAGGACCACTATTATAAACAATAGCTACAAAGAAGAGATAACAATAGTTTAGAATTCCTTTCTTCTAAGTTTCCCAGGCCAGTTATCTCTGTTCTTTCTTCAACTGAACTGAGAATATCCACAGGGAATGAAGGAAAGACTTTGGTCTTGTTTGGAAGAGGAAATTCTCATATTCTTTTTTTGCTTTCTCACCCAGCTGCATGCTGTATAAACCTGCAGATGCCAGGGGTGTGTGAATATCTGGGTTGCTGAAGGCATATTGTCCTGTATCTCTGTTTTACTGTTCTACAGCCAAGATTGCTTTCTGTCCTAATCCACGGTCTCCACCTATTTTATGGATTGAGGCAAGGCTCTCTTGGAAAGTCCTTGCTTTTTTCATATATTGTAACTTTTGATCAGATGGTTTGCTCAGCCTCAAGGCAGCATTTTTCTAATACAGAAGTGGTTATCCTTGCTAATCTGTTGGAAGAAACTTGGTGGCAGGTGAGTTCTGCAGTGCTGTTCCTCTGGTCTTGGTGTCCTCCCAAGCAAAGTATTCCCAGGAAGAGGATGTCAGGTGGATCTTGCCCCTCTGCTCAGCACTGGGGAGCCCCACCTGGAGTGCTGGGTCCAGTTCTGTGCTCCCCTGTACAGGAGAGACATGGACACACTGGAGACAGCCCAGAGAAGACGATGACAGGGCTGGAGCACCTCTCCCATGAGGAAAGGCTGGGTTTGCTTGGGTTGGATTGCCTCTGTATTCCCATAACTAGCAGTATCATTGCAAGGGTTTATCTGGTGCCGTTGGCTTATCTGAAAGCCATACAGACCTGTCTTTTATCTGCAATTTCACCTGCCACTTTATTGCCCAGTTTCTGTATATTCTGAAACCCTCCTACAACTGCTGAAGTAACTTTTGTCCTTATTATTCTGGACAGATGCATATAGTTGACTGACATTACTCAATATCCCAGAAGGTCTATTATTCCTATAACAGGTCTATTAAACCTTTGTTTGTGGATTCTGTAGAAACTGGTTGCTCAGAGGAGCCACAGCATGTGTCAGTGTAGGACTCCAGCTGGGACTCCCCTTCCCTGTGAATAATGCTGGTGTATTCCTGGGTTTTGCCAATTGCTTGCTCACATGAAAACACTCCCTCTTAATCCATGGCAGCTATTTCACAAGCTGCTGTTGAAGGATTTCCCCACTGCCTTTTGAAAATCAAATTGACTGTATCTTTTGGGTTTTGCTTGTCTAGTAACACCAGTTGTTGATGGTTTCAAAGCAATCTTATAGATATGCGAACCATGACTGCTGATGCTGAGATGAACGTATCTTATTTATTCACATATCCACACGACCATTCCTTTCCAATAGTTACCTGACCCAACTGTGGAGTGGGGAAAAAAGATGAGTCCTCAAACAGTAAAAGCTTAGAGTGCTTTTCATGTTTATATATATTCTTATCCAAAAATACTGCCCGCCTTCAACTAAAAAAACCCCTGGGAATCGTGCAATTCATCTTCCAGCCACCAGGTAGAGGCAAAAGCCATTGCAAAAGAGCCACCCTGGTGATAAAACGCCTTTTTCCAAAATAACAGTCTGATTGACATCAAAAGAAAGCTTCTGACCAATCTGTCTTCATGGTTCTTAAAATAGTCTGGCCAAATTAATATATAAAAATTAATTTTGAATCTCATTAGCTCTGCAGTCATCTACTTAATTAGAAAGCCACTGCAGTCAATCAGTATGAAGCACACTCTAATTATCCCTTTCTACTCACACATGAAAAATTAATCATGCTAGAGTTGCTCTACCTTTTAATACAATGATAACAACACTTGAATAACTGTTTGGTCTCTCAAAGAGTGTCCAATGAAGATCTTCAGAAGGAGTTTTTTTTTTTTTTAAGGAAAATTTAATAATTTGCCTGTAAAGTGTTTTCTAAATCACAAATTTTTTAAGTCTGGCCTTACAAAAAGAGTCATTAAAAAAGGGTCAAAATCTTGGCACCAATATTTAAAAGTGTTAAACCTTAGATATCCACAACAGTGTACATATTATATTCATGATCTTTTCATGAGATTTTATCAGTTTTACTTGCATGGAGCAGAAACATTAGCAAAAGTAAGTTAATGGAAAACTGAAGACAAATTTTACACAGATAATTTATTCTCTGTACAGGAGCAGCATCAATCCTGAACTTTCAAAGGCATTAATCTTTTCTGAACCTTATATATCACCTGTACCTATTATCATTCATATTGCAGCAGCTCAGTGATCCTCATGTGGATCAGGACCCCATTTTACCACAGACCATCCACGTGTAAGCTCGAATGAGAGCACTGATAATACATGTCTGTCTTGGCAGAGCAAGGCTGGAGATATTCAACTGTCCCCCATAATTACAGCATAAAGAACTGCTCACTTACCTGCAAAAAAAATAAACAAAACAAACAACAACAACAAAAAAAGCAAAGCAAACCAAAAACTCAGCAGCCTTTGCAGTGTTCTCACTGTCAGGTGTTTGCACTGTGAGGTGTTACTGCATTGACACTTTTTCGTAATCTGAAAGCTACACAAGGAAAGCAGAAACTTCTTTTTTGCCTGATTCCTTAGTGGGAACAGAGCAGAGAAGGGCAGGATGATCCAGCACTTACAGGCTTTGGCAAAAGAAGATACAGGCTATATCTGTCTTTACAGATGAAGGAGAGGGGTGAACACATGATGATGAGGAGGAGGACAAGGAGGAGAAGAGCTGCTAAGGAGTAGGAGCCATTTTTGGGACAGCCTGGGAGGCAGAGGAGAGTGCTCAAGGTCCTTGACAGCTGAGGAGTGAGGTGGAGCAGTGGGAGCCTCTGAGGCTGCTCCTGGCTGCCAGGGAATTTGAGCAATGACACTTGTGAGGGGTGGGGTCCTGGAGGAAAGATGGTAGAATAATAACAATATACAGGAAAGGCAGCCCGGAGGAAAGACCTAAATTTTTGCTTTTTAGAATTTCTAAAACTTTGAAATCTTAGCTAAATTATTAATAGGATTGATTGTACATGTAAAATCCTTTACATATAAACCATTGACCAATTTTGGGACTAAGTCTGGATCCAGCCATCCCTAAACTCTCCTCAAAGCAGGAGTTTAGAATGCAAAAGGGTCCTTTCTGAACCTCAGGACTCAGTGGGAGAGTCTCCCTGACAGTTTTATCTTACTCTGTCCTCTATGCAGCAAATAACCAAGCGTACCTTGACATTGAATCTGTTAAATCGCTGTTGCATTTACTATCAAACGTTTTTAAATCAATGTTTTATATCAATAAGAATATTGATACTTTGTTTCAAGTGAAGTGCATCACTCCATCTGCAACAAGGTGTGCCCAAGTTCTTCACTGTACTTAAAAATAAAGCTCATGTTCTCACATTACAGGCCTGTATTGCCTGCCTGCCCAAAAATCAGCATGCATTTTATTTCTGTGCCCACTTTGCTCTAAGAGCAGGTGGTGTTGAAGCTGTCAGAGGGATGGAGGAGGAAAGCTGGAAGGAGCTGGGCACCCCTCCCTTGGTACACACATTAAAGAGAACAAATATTTGTCATTAACTTGTGACTCTTCAGCCTGAGTACAAAGAAGATTTCTATTACTCAAAGAACTGTGTCATTAAGTGCTACTAATCCCCCAAACTTCCACTGTAGTAGGATCATGTTAGTTTTAGGGAGAGAGGCAGCCTGTCAGATTCTGTCCCCACGGGTGCCTCATGAAGTAACTTGCAAAGCATTTAATTTGCCTTGCAGGAAGAATCGAAGGAAGCCAGATCTCTGGGATCTAATCACAGCTTGATCTGCTGCATGAGGAAAGCACTGTGCTCTGCTAGCTAGATCCTGGCTCCTTCAGCATCAGGAGAACAGACACAGGCTTCAAAAATCTGTCCCTAATCCCCCTGCTGCCTCTGTGTGAGAGTGTAGGTTTGTCTGCCCCAGGGCATCTCCAAATCAGGGTAGAGGAGAGAACCTGCAGTCCCACCCTCAATATTATTCACACTGGATGAAGCTAACACCCACTTCATGGAATCAAAACTGTGCTGCAGAATATGTCCATGGGATTTATGAGCACCATGGATTTGACCAGTGCTGTTAGGCACAAGAAACACTGGAGGGAGAGCAGGGCTGGCTGAGTACAATGCTTGGTCAGCCTGTGACAGTATTAACCACTCTCCATAAGCTTCAGGAATCTGTGCTCTCCTTTACTCATTTTCTTATGGGAGGCAGGGTAAGAGGAAGGATAATTTTACTGTTTTGTTTCTAACTAGAAGATGAAAGGGTATATGCAGGCCATTCCATGACCACTAGATATGAGCTGAGTCCCTGAGAAGATGTTGGTTGAATTTGCCCAGCTTTGTGCTGCTCGTGCAGCTCAGTGCAGGAGAAACCCAGCCAGGTGGCTCAGTGACTCCCTTGTGGTCACAGCCCTATGCACTAAGCAGGTAAAGCTGAAGCTCCTGAGGTCCAAGACTGTTCTCAAGCTGCTGCCAGTGCCCACAGTCTCCAAACAGCAAAGAGACAACTTCTTCCAGGATAGATATGGGAATGGCAAAAACTTCTGGCAGCAGCTGCAGGCAGGACACAGGTGTGTAACTGATGCCAGGTGCCTGAAAAAGCTTTCTGCAGAACTTGCATACTCTACTTCTTCTTTTTTTTCCCTGCAGATGGATTATCTTGCACTCTGTGAGATTCAGAAAGCAGCACTGAGTTTTCTCTTTCAGTGGTAAGACTTTCTGTGGGGAAGGCAAGGCAGCTGTGCCTGTTGAGCAGGTGAGCAGGTGAGTGAGAAGAGATCTGCAGGGTAATCTTTTCAAGGGGCTCTCCACTTTTCCAAGAGGGCATGACCCAAATCCCTGACATCCTGCTTTCAGATAAACCCTGCTGAGAGCTGACTCAGGCAGAGTTTCTGCCCTAAAATACATGAAGATGGTAAATGGAGGCCTGGAAGGGCTGTAGCTCTGGACAGGCTTTCCCTGTGAGTGTCAGGTCTGGGGAGAGGACATGTCTGTGCCAGCCTGAGCTGAATGAGCTTCATCCTGAGCTGAATCAGATGTTGCTCAGCACCTCTCAGCCCAGCAGCTCACCATGGCAGACAGTTAATAGCTTACACACAGCTGCTGGTGGGAAGGTCAGGAGTGTGACATCCTGGGGGATACACAGCAACCAGACACTGCTGGATGGACTCTTCATGGATCTGTGATCCCCCTCAGCCACGTCTTACCTACTATAGCCTTGCCTAATTTCAGATATTGCTCTTCAAGGAAGGTTTTCAGGCTCCTTCCATTGCAAAAATGAGAGAAGTGTGCACTCCTGGGGTATGGGTCACTTCCTGCTAGTAGTGCATGTCAGTTGGCTCACAGAATGGAAATTGCTCTTAACTCCAGTGAGGAGAGATACCAGCATATCTGGGCAGATGAAGTAAATCATCCAGGCAGAGAGGAGTAAAGCAAAATGATGTTCCTTTATCCATGCTGGGTTTTTGCAGTTGACAGCATGTGTGGGGACTACAACTCCTCCCTCAACAGTACTGTAAAAACTCACCTCCTCCATTCCGTGGCATGATGAGCAATCCTTTGAGGCCTTTTCACCTTTAGATGATTGTTGGGGGGCTTTGAAATGGATAACCTCTTCATTTCTTCAAGTTTAATCTACTTCTGGAGACAGGAGCTCAGAGGGAGAGGAGCTGGTGCCTCCTTGCCTGTCAGGGCAGAGCTAGCCAAAGCCACGTGCAGTGAGGGGCAGAAGAAAGAGGGGGACTCTCGAGCAAAGTGCTGGGGAGGGTAGAGGAGCAGGAGCAAGCCCTTGCCTGCAGCGCCCCTGGCACCTGGCAGCATCCCTTGGCACTCCTCAGTGTGCCTTGCCATCCTGCCAGCCTGTCCTGTGCTTGGGAGCAGTCTCTCTGGAAGAAAAGCTGTTTTCTTTGGTGTTGAGACTTGCCCTCCTTTTAATTATTTTAGCATCGCTAAAATAAAAATAAAATATTTGTGATGAAATCTTTCAGGTTTATTTCAGCCCTGACACAAGTTGGCTGAGTTTCAATTGCCTGATTTATACCAAATGCTGCTCTGCTGTACCCACAGCTTACATTTATCTATGAGAATGAAAATACCTGTCAGCAGCAGGTTTAAGCCAGCTCATAGAGGAGCTGCTGGAAGGAGCTCTGTGTGTGTGTGTGCTGCCTTTCAGGCTCAAGGCTTTGGATTGGATTGCTGGAGGGTGTTTGCTGTGTCCAAGGCCTCTTCCCCTCTGGCTGTCTCAGTGAGTCACCTTGTCAGCATGTCAGGGGTGCTGTTTGAGCTCAGGGCTCAAACCCCAGACGATGTCACACTCCTTCCTGCAAGGACAAGGTGGAACCATCCTCAGCTCTGTGACTCAGCACCCTGCTGGAAGTGTCTTGGCTGGCTGATTTGAAGGAGAGAACTAAATCTTAGATGATGAAAAAGGACCTTTCCCATCTTGCTAAAAATGTTTAAATTCTTAATGAAATCTCACCTAATTATAGCCTGAGGATCCAACTAGGATCTTTCACTAGAGCTTAGTGAGCACAGCAACTGGGCCTCTAGCAAGGCACACAGGATGTAACACATAATATGGTTTAGACTGGGCATGTCCACAGCTGAAATCTCAATTGTGAGGGCTCACTGGCAAAGCCAGGGAGATACCAGCACAGGAGAAGAGCAGCCCTGCACAGTGAAATGCAACCTGACGGGCTGTGCCATGAAACCCAAAAGTGAGCAGAGATGTCACTTAACCACATGTCTTCCAATAAATTTTTTTATAGCACCCAGCCAAAAAACCCCATTGGGGTTGTCCCATCAGGGACCTGATCCCTGTCTGACTCCAGGGGGCAGAGAAGACTGTCTGAAATGGCTGCACCTCTTCTGGATCATCACCTGACAATTGCAGGAACGTGACATAACCACAAAAGGGAGAGGACACCATTTTTGGTGTTGGAAACAGTTTCACTGTCAAGCTGCCTTCAAGGACAGGCAAAAGACCTCTTACAAAGGTTGATAAAAGCAACAAGAGATGCTGGTACTACTGCTAGTACTTGGATCATCAGACCCAGCTACTGTACCTGATTTGAAACTAGAATGAGAAGCAAAGGTTGGATTTTCATCTATTGCAGGCACTTAGCTGAGTGGCAAAGAGATGTGTGAGAGATTTAAATAATAATACTACTGTGTCTAATTTCCAATGAGTTCTCACCCTTGGCTGCCTCCTAAACTGACCTCTTTTCCAAAAATATTAGTAAGCAAAAGTGCCCTTGATGGGGAACCTGGAAAAGATGGCACTCACTGGGGAATGGATTTCTGCTCCAAGTCACACACACTTCCTCACTAATCATCTAGGTTATAAAAACAGTTTCTAGGGTACTGATCTGTTATCCTTTGCTTCAGAAATGCTTGCTTCTTCCTACATGTATTTTACTTGATTTATTTTTTCCAAATTGCCGCCCAGCCTCAGCAGTGGGGCAGAAAGGCATGCCCCAGGTTAGG
The DNA here is from genome assembly GCA_013396995.1 of Dicaeum eximium. NCBI lineage: Eukaryota > Metazoa > Chordata > Aves > Passeriformes > Dicaeidae > Dicaeum > Dicaeum eximium. The sequence continues at coordinate 1,464,261 of VWZP01007629.1, read as the reverse complement.
AGTAGGAGTAATGGCAGGGCTAGGGGTCATGTGTTGGGAAGCAGTTGGCTGCAGCCAGCATTTCCTCTGCTGCTAGCAGGTAAGAATCTTGTTTCCCACACAGCCAACCAGAGAGAAGAAATCAGAGTGTTTTTTTTCCCTGAGCTATAGCAGTGGCTCCCTGCTCTTGCATTTCCTAAGACAGCTTGATAGAGACAAACAGGAAGAACATCAGTAGAAAGTTGTTCAGCTCTGTACAGGCACAGGTGCTTTGGCATCATTGCTCCCAGAAGCAAAACTGCTGATATTGGGGCTGCCTTCACATTTTCCCAGCCACTTTCAGAGCTGTTGCCCACTCAGGCCTTGACAGGTGTGTAGCTGGGTGTAGAAGTTACCCACAGCCAGGTTAAACCCCAAAGAAAACATGAATAATTTTATCAAAACGGTAAATTATAAACAAAACAAACAAAAAAAAATTCCGAAATCTGAGTTTTTTTTCTGAATGGTCTGAACTGACTATTGATTTACATGAAGAGGGCAGCTAAGGCATGACTTTCTGTTCTGCCTTCACCTAGGGAAGGCTCCTTGCCTGGACCAGCAGGTACGGGCTGTCTCTGAGGATGCTGCAAGCCCCACAGCAGCTGGCAGGGTGGGATAAGACTTCTTCCTGCGGTTTCTTTGTATCTAGTGTTACTTCCCCATAAAGCAGAGAGCTACTGTTGCTTGCAAACTTGCATCTATTTAATCTTTTGTTATGAAAATCCTTCTTGCCGTCTATGCCCTTCTAATCCCTTTAAAATACGGCTGGGCTGTTGGTTGCTGCGATACCCTCCCTTGGCAGGAGCCTCCTGCTCGCCCTCCGTGGCTCGCACCGGGCTCTGCTGCTCGGCCCGAGGCTTTCCTGCCCTGCAGCCCCGAGGTACCACGAGAGGAGATCCGTCAGCCAAGCTGGGCAAGACGCCGGCTCCAAAGAGAGATGCTGCGCGCAATCCTGAGTTAAAAAAAAAAATCTTTTCCATTTAAAGACACTCAAATGCCAGAAGGAGCATTTCAGGCGCATGTTCAGGGAACTGACAGAATCAGGGGTTTGTAAGAACTTTTGTCCCCTCGTATTTAAAACCTGAGCAGAGGCGTGATGCGGAGAGGCGCGAGATGCCTGCTGCTGAGCTAGAAAGGCTCCTTTGTGCTGAATCATCCGCGCTAAAAAGAGCTCGGCTCTCTCCTGAGAAGTGGCCGGTGACTGCTGGCGGACCCCACTGAGACAGCTTTTGTTAGCCAAGATCAGCTGCAGCGTGAGGTGTCTCGGTCCTTTAACTGCAAAACAAGCTGCAAGAGGCACTGAAGGATGAATTCCGATTTTCTTTTGCTCTACCGTGGAGTTTTCTACTTAAATCTGCAGTTGTTTGGCCCTAACTCAGGGCCAGAGTGCAAGTCACTATGGAAGCAGCACGGACAGTGTGAGTACATGTGGATGTAGCATTTGCAGGGTGTTTGTGGCAGAGATGGGAGGACCCTGCATCTCTGAAGTCAATAATCAGATGTGACTTTTTATTACCTTGATGACAGGAGAAATTAGTTGTGAGATACATGTTCATCCCAAAAAAGTAACCTCCCAACAAAGCAACCATCTTCCTCTCAACGTGCTCAGGCAGCCCTTACTGTCGTGGGCTTCCCACTTTGCTCTAAGTTAGTCATGCCTCAGAAAGCTTTGTGCAAGGGCAGGTTTTACTGGGATGGAGCAGCTCAATAGCCTGTTTCCATCGGTGCCTGCAAGACCAGGCTTCCTTGAAACCCTTGAATACTATGGCAATCCAAACAAACCAAAAGCCTACAAAATGTTTCAATACCCTCACATTTCCATCATTTTAGTGAAATTCAGTGTGGTGCATTTTTGTTCCCTCCTTTTTTGTTTTTTACTTCCAGGCAGTGTCAGGCAAAGATTGGACACTGGTGCTTGCATCAATTGCACTCATAGCTCTGTCTGGAGTGAGTTTTTCAGAGGCAGGATGGTATTCACCAGAATGTGTTGAGCCCATGGGGCAGATTAGGTCAGAAACATCTCCTGGTTTATTTGAAAAGTTATGCTCGACATTTTTCTGAGTCTTGGCAAATAGGGCTGTACTTTGTATAAAGAATGCCCTCCACACCTGATTAGAGGAGGTTTAATGGCCCATAAATGGGAGCAGTGCCCAGAAGATGAGACAGGTGCCCAGAAGACTAGGAAGTTTTCCTGCCCCAAGGCTGGATGTACCCAAAAGATTGCTGAGCAGCCACAGTATAGCAAACTGAACACAAATCCCTATAGGAGGGTGACTCTGTCTCCTTATTGGCAGATGAAGCTGTTTTAAAGCAGCAGCACCCTCATGAGATGGCTGTGTCTAAGCTGTCTGACCAGCATGCAGGATATGTGTGTGTGTCCAATTCTGCAATTACTTTGAGCATGAGGGATGATGCCCTCATGTCTACATCACATTTCCTGTGTAGCTCTTGAATTGGTGATATGTGCTGGCTCTGGATGTGCCTTTTGTACCTTTTCTGGTACCAACTACGCTGTCCATCCTGCTCCACCCCTGGGAGTTGCCAGGATTCACTCCCTGCCCTTTATTTTCTGTCTCCCAAAGAGCAGCACACTGTGTGTGCTGGCATCTTGGTGAGCTCCTCAACCCGTTCCCTTCAGCATCTGCCAATCTTGCAGCATTCACTTACAGTCCCCTGCCTTTGGTCCCTTCTGGTGCCTCACACCCACCCATAGCCATTCCTTTCTTATTCCTACCAATCTTCCCATTTCTATTACTGTTAGAATATTCTTCTTTTATTAGAAGACAGTTAAATCTGTAAGATTTTTTTTCCTGAATTAATTTCTGGAAGAGATTTTTTTTTTGCCAGGGGATGGAATCAGCATTATGGACATTGGAATCAGCATTACGGACATTAAAAGGCAGGAAATGGTGTATTTTTTTTTTCACTCAACTGCTTCAAGGGAGAAAATGAGAAATGTTTTTGAGAACAGCTTTCCATTATATGAGAAAGCATAAGCTCCATTCCTTATTTTCACAACATCTGTGTTTATTAACTCTAACTATTTTAGAAACGAAATATCTCTTGCATTTTTCATGTAAGCCAGGGTAATAGAATCCACATAACCATCAAAGCAAGGGCAGGAGCCACACAGAAAAATGAGGTAAAAAACTTTTTTTAATGCTTAGATCTAAGCTCCACAGACCTAAGGAAACTGCCTGAAACTCTTTACAGTTCATGTGTGTATAGAGCCAACCTGGACCAGATCTTTGGTGCATCCAACCCAAAATCTTATTTCCAGCTGTGGCTGTGACAGAATAGGCAAGAAAGACTGCAGGAATAGGACAGACACATACATCTCTTCCTTTCTGTATTCTCTCAGCCTATAATATTTTTCAGCACAGTTTGTAAGTGTTTAGCAAGACTTAAAGAATTTTTCTCCCAGTAGCTTGTCCTCGAGCCAATTCTAACATCTTCAGCAGCCATTGGCAAATGCTCTATAGGCAGACTGCTCATTGCATGAAGGGCTGCTCCTATTAATTCAAACCTCATCCTCGCATCATTTCTCTTGATGCTCCTGAGTTCTTCTACTTGGTTCTGCCAACAGCCACATTCATCTGGCACCTGAATCAAATTAATGGTCTTTGAATAACCAGACAGTAATAATCAGATAATAACTTGGTAATTTAAAAAAAGTTATCTTCCGACATCCTGGAGAAGCATGACCATAGGGTTATGCTCTACCTTTTATAACCTGGTTTGGATCTTTGTGATACCTTGGTGTCAGCTCTGTTTTGAAAGTGCACTGTGTGTGTGTCTCTGCAAAGGGGTATCAAAATGGAAATCAGTACAAGTAGAAAGATTTATTTCCTTGGAAATAAATACTTCAGATCAGCTAGTTATAAGTTGGGATTTTCTTCTCTAAATACTGATTTTCCCAATTATGTTAAGCTTGTATTTCTTTAGCAACACTAGAAACATTTCTGGCTCTGATTTCTGTTATATGCCATATCTGAAGTCTTAACTTGTTTCTCTAGCAGACAGTGTCCAGCATGGCCACTCCAGTGAATGCATTATGATGCTGATGTCCAGCAGGTAAGTGTTTCACTGGAGTGTATTTACCAGTCATTCTTTGAAAGTTTAAATAATCTAAAATCATCCTTTTCTTTCTGGGGTTTTCAGATCCTACATCTCATTCCATGTTTGTTGCCTATAAACCCCTCAGAGTCCAAGAAAAGAGGATTCTAGTGTTAGCAAATGTTAATTCAGATCAACAGAAATTCTGAATGTGCATAAAACACTTCTTTAGCCACAGAATCTCACATTGTTCAGTCCAAACTGTTCCTGCCTGAGGGTAAATGATGGGTGCCAGGCAGAGCACACCCAAGCAGGAGTGTGGCAAGGACAGATGGCAGCTCAGCTCTGCCTGTGACAAGATCATTGGGAGGGCTTGAGAAAAACACCTTGTGCTCATGTTTGGGTTCAGTGACACCCCATGAGGACTCACAGCTGCAGCTTGTGACATCCTTTCAGTGAGGGGCTCCTCTGTTTTTTGACTGACCCTCTGTCAGGATCAGCTGTGCTCCACCTCTGCTGGAAGGGTGGCTGCTGTCACCCCAGCTCTGGAGGAAATATCATGGATAAAGAGAAATGGAGGGCTTGGGGGAACACCAGTGATAAGGCAGAAGCAAAGACACCCCAACAGCTGGGTACCATTGACTTCCAACAGATTGGAAGTTACATTTTATTTAGACATTTAACAGAAAGCAGGTAATTAGCACTAAGGTCATAACCCAGCAGCAATATAACATGGATCATACTTGATGTAACACTTATTGTCAGAAAAACTCTGTGTACATAAGCCCAAGAGATACCATGCACGGAGTAAGCATGAAAGATTGCTCCCCAGGTGGTGGTCCCAGGAAACTCTCCAAATTCTGTCAGTAAGTGATTTTTATTATTCAGTTCTCATTCCTCCTTTCCCTGTAAACAATTTGGTCTGGATGTAAACCCTCAGGAAATGCTATGATGGAACAAATGCTCAGGGCTGTGCAGAGGCCAAGCCAAACTCTACTCCAGCAGTGGCAGGACTTGGGGATACCCAAATGGCTGCCTGTTACCAGAGTGAAGGGTGCACAGCCACACAAGTCCACTGGGCAGGACTCTTCAGTGTCCCTTTGTGGGACACACAGTTGTGTCCAGGACAGGCACTCAGCCTCCACACTTGTTTTTGCTCGTTTTCCCCGTGCTTGACTAAAAATCTGTCTGTCCTGAGCAGGAGCAAGCCTCCATGCAGGTGGCTGCCCAGTTCCTCTATAGGTTGAACTCTGCTGTGAAAGGCAGATGGACTTCAGGCCCTTCTAGGGAAGCAGAGTGGAAAATCAGAAGATCTATAGCAGTTTGTTTTCTCTTTTAAATTGTACATGAAAACAAATAACTCAGTGCAGTGATATCCTTGGGGCTGATATGAGGTTAGTATCAAGGCTGTATTACCTTTTTCATCTTCCTTTCCAACTTTCAGTCTGTAGTTGATTTACTTTAATTGACAAAACACGGCATGGCCCAGAGATGCTTCTGGGACTGCAATAGGAATCAGGTAGGGACAGTGGGGCTCGGTTTATTATCTTCAGTTTTAAAACATTTTCTCAATTTCAGAGCTGGAAATACATACTCTGTAAAAGCACAGATCCTGTAGTACAGAATCCATCTTCTGCAGCAAACCTCCTTACCAGGAATCTGTGAAGTATGCACACCTCAGATTTCTTAGTGGACAATCAATCCTTGAACTTTTAGACCACCTTCTATTGCCTCTAATATTAAGGCTCAGCCCAAGCTCATCACATTCAAACTAATTCCCATTTAACTGCTGTGGATGGTGTCCTGTACATTAACTTCCCAAATGCTTTCTGTGTCAGTCCTAGCTTAAAGCAGCCTTGCCTTTCCTGGATCATACCTTCCCTTTGCTGGCACAAATGTCTGTACAACAGTGACAGAACAGAGCAGCCACCAGAACAGGATTAAAACAAAGCTTGAAAGAAAGGAAAAAAAAAAAGTTTGTTTTAACATGGATCAGTTCCTCAATCCTGTGCTTCACATTGTCAGGAGCGAGTGAAAAAAAACCAAACAAATGGACAGTGAAGAGCAAATGATGCATAAAAGGACAACCTAAACTATAAATGCATGGACATGATCAGTCTCAGTCACTTGGCTTTGGACAATATAAAAATCTTCTTTAAGCCTTCAAGTATTTTGTAGCTTTATATCACTGGTCTTCCTCTCTCTGAAACAATCTCCAAAAATGGAGAATGACAACAGTGGCAGAAGAAAATGGGACCAGTGCTCTGAGTATGGAGTGAGCAGCTCTCATCTAAGTGCCCAGCCTCATTTCTGGCTCCCTGAGCTGTCCAGGAGACCCTGGAGGGCCAATATCTCACTCTATTTTCCTGATTTCTTGCAGCCTGTGGAGAATAAAGCGGGACACTGCTCTGCGCAAAAGAGCGAGAGTGTAGAGGCTGTGCCAGGTAATCCTGGGAGATGTGTCCTGGCTCACACACACTGCTTGGAATGGAGTGGGTTCATTCCACTCTGAATTCTTCCTTCAAGAGAACTCCCCAGGGGGATCAATTCTGACCTGCAGCAAACAGGGGCAGACAAAGAAAGCTCCAGCAATGCCATCCAGCCCCTCACTCGAGCAGTCCCCCTGATGCACCATCCTCTGCCCGGATTTCTTGTGGCAGAGGCATCAAGGATGGTGGGTCTAGGCCCACTGCAGGTACATGTTAATCTTTGGTATCTGATTTTGACTATTTGATTGGAAACAAAAGGAATTAAGCTGTCACCTGCAAAGTGTCCTTGCCAAGAGGCCCAGGTTACCAATGCTACTGATACTGAATACAGGTGCTGCTGCTGGGAGCTGCTCCTTGTGGGTGCTGGCACCCAGGGAGCTGGGTTTTGTTCTTTCTGAGAACTGTCAGCAGAGATTCCTGCTGGCATTGGGCTGTACACAGCTGTGGTATCGCTGAGCAGAGCATGGGGGGAAAGCCCCCTGTCAAGTGTGGGGTGCTCATGCCCAAAGCAGGGGTGTTGAGCAGCCCAAAACCAAATTGACCTTCATTCCTGCACAGAGACCACATGAGACCCCAGGCTGCTGTCAGGTTTCTGAGCAGGGCTATGCAGACCAACTGGAAAAATGACTGCAATGCAAATCTTCTGGAGCTGCAGAGTCCTACAGCTTCAAAAGCAACATAAATTTGTCAAAGGTCCCAATCACTCTCAGTGTAAAGAAACAGGATAGAGATAAATGTAGGGGAAAGACAGAAATGCATGGCATGGCTGCTGTTTTGGGATATGGATTTACCTTTCAATTAAAAACAAGGTCTTGAAGCTTAGGGAGAATCTGCACTTAGTTCTGGATCCTATTTCCTTGATGCTCCTTTTATTTACAGAGTAAGTTGCAGAAGGCTGTTGTTATTTTAGACATGAATACTTTTTATTTGAGTGTTACTGCCTACCAGAGACTTTGAATTTTTTTTAATGTTGGCTTATTTTGTGTTTTGAGTAGGAAGCTTCAACTTCACACCAGTTCTACACAGGCCCTTCTGCTATCCAGCAGTCTGGGCAAGACAAACCTGTAACCAAGACATTCCTCCCTTAACCTCTATGGCTTTATCACGACTTTATTATTGCTTACCTTACTGTGGACTTTGAAAAGATATGGGGAGTATCTGAAGTAGTTTAAAACTATTTAATCTCTTAAATATCTGGGATGCAGGCAAGTGTCCCTATATATCCACCCAGCCCCCAGTTTTGCTTTTGCTTTCTAACTGCTGAATGAATTAGGGAGGGCAGGGCAGGCGAGCTGCCTGCAGTGATCTCTGTGGGAAGCCAGCTTCCTCCCACCCCCCAAAATGCACTAACCACCCGTGCTCCCACACCAGATGCCCTCCCACATCCTCAGTCCCTGCCCAAAACATCTGTGCTGTTTGTCCTGCACCACCCTACTGCTCAGAAGAGAAGGGACCCCCATGGGCACCACCCCATCCTGCCCACACTTACAGTGGAAGGGAACACACAGGCAGCGTCAAGGCAGGAGAAGTCTCTGAAAAGCAGCAGAATTAGCAATGTCTTGCATGCCAAAGCAAGTCCTAAGGCAGGCAAAGCAGCAGCCAGGAATGATACAGACCCATTCCCAACATCCCACCTTGTCCATCCCTCCACCTCAGCACAGGGTGGGAGGCAGTGGGCAGCTCCAGCACCAGCACCCTCATCCAGCTCCATGGCTCATCCACCAGGAGCAAGGAGGAGGATTAGCGCTTGTTATCAACGTGGGCATCTGCCTGCCTGCCAGGCTTGCTCTTTAAAACAGGCTGTCAAGCACAGATAGCTGTTGAATCAATATGTGCCTGGTGGCTGTTGATGCCACTTCTGCCAGCACAGGGTGGGCTGAGCCACTGCACACCAGGAGGGATCCAGGCTCTGAGAGAGAGGACGCAGCGCTGACTGTTCAGTACCCACATCAGACTGTGAGAAAGTCAAACAGGAAGACTTCAGTGATGGTTTCTCTGCATTTCCGCTGCCAGTCCCCCCTCCCAGTGCCAAACGTGAATGTTTGCCAAGCACAGAGGAGACTGGATATACCATGGTTGGTCAGTTCTTCGAATGAGATGTAAAAGCAGGAGCCTCCACTACCAGCCTGGACAAATCCTTTCCACATCCTGAACAGACTATAAAACCAGCTGACATCCAGATCGCCGTCTCCTCTTCCTCTGGGCAGCTTCTCATGCCCATCCCCAGGCTGCAAATTGCTGTGGATAATAGCTGTGACCATTCATCCAGACCATGGCTGTGCTTGCGTGGAGGGCCCGGCGCTCGGTGGTCCCGTTGCAGGGGGCATGTCCGGCTATTTGGAGCTCGTGTACTTGGTGACAGCCTTGGTGCCCTCGGACACGGCGTGCTTGGCCAGCTCTCCTGGCAGCAGCAGGCGCACGGCCGTCTGGATCTCGCGGGAGGTGATGGTCGAACGCTTGTTGTAATGGGCCAGGCGGGAGGCTTCCCCAGCAATGCGCTCAAAGATGTCATTGACAAAGGAGTTCATGATGCCCATGGCCTTGGAGGAGATGCCTGTGTCAGGATGGACCTGCTTCAGCACCTTGTAGACATAGATGGAGTAGCTCTCTTTCCTGCTTTTGTGACGTTTCTTATCACCCTTCTTCTGGGTCTTTGTCACGGCTTTCTTGGAGCCCTTTTTGGGGGCTGAGGTTGACTTTGCTGGCTCTGGCATCCTGAGAGCTCTTTTGCTGTGTCTTGGAGCTGCTTGGAGAGAACATAAAAAAAATCTAATTCTTTTTTGACCTTCTACAGAATAATTGTACTGCAAGATGAGAGAATCTGGGTTGGAGGCAACCAACAGCTCAGAATCTGAAACAAATACCCCATGACCCTGCAGGAGCACTTTTGAACTGCCAGCAAGAATTTCTCTGGTTTGTGTATGGCTTTTTGTTGTTTTCTGTTTAAATACCTACAACACTGGCCTTGTCAACATCTCTGAACACAAGCCTAATTGCTGTCTACTTAGTAAATATGAGGTGGAGCCTGAACATCTTCCTGAGAAGAACACTGCAGTTCCAAAGAAAACACTAACTGCAGCATGGATTAAATAAAATCTTGCACCAAGACTGTTGCAGAGTATCACTGCAGGCACCTTTACATGAGACTGGTCAAAATTATTTTATGGGGTTTACAATCTCCAATAAATCCTTTTTATTTACATGTAGATAGAAGTTTATTTTGAGGGTGCTTGCATTTCTGTGGCTATTGTTTGACACCATGTTTTCCAGTGAAATGTAAAAAATAATATAGTTTTAAGCTAGCTGGCTGAGGTACAGAAATATATCAGTATTCACATTTGCTATCAAAAAATACCAGGAAGTAGAAAAGCTTAGAGGAGGTGGCAGGAATCACCTGGCTGGAAACCAGAAATGTGGATAGGAGTCAAAACACAAAGTGCTTTCAGGCTACATGTTGATGGAAAAAATAGTTTCCTGCTATTTGACACTTTTTGCCTTTGAGAGAGCAAGCTGGACAGTTTACACCAAAGATGCCTGATCTTCCCTCTGAGTTTTTCTTCATTAGGTCACAACATGCATGACCTGCAGCTGACTGCTCTCATCCAGAAGTGCAGTAACAAAAAATCAGTATGTAAACCCATGAAAAAACTGTGTGCCTCCCCTACACTACAAATTTACATGTGCTTTACTTCATGGGCCAAGGGCAATAACTGTTTTGCAACCTGGTAAATGGTTTTGTGTTTCAGAGGACACTTCGAATGCTCCCTTGAAAGACAAGGCTCCTCCAGTTTTGGCTGGAGGACAAGCTTACAGCACCACCCCAGGGCTTGGGTTTTACTGCTCTGCATCTCCTTTGAAGATGACCTAGGAATTACAGTCTGCTGGCCAAGAGAGACTAGCAGAGAAAAAAGAGCTTCAGGGCTGATGGCACATAGGAAAATGGATAGAAGTAAACAGAAGAGAGAAAGCTGGGATGTAACATATGGTCTGCACACTCTGAGTATCAGAGAAAGACCTAAACAGTGCCATTAACCATTCCAAAAAATACCCCAATAACTAAAACATTAAACAAATTATAGCTGCATGCTCAGCCCTGCCTCTCCTCCTTGGGGAAGAGTGAGTGAGATGTCCGATGTCTCCATCTGCAATCAGAGCCAGATGCAGCAGCACTGCTGCAACCAAGTCTATACAAAGTTCCCAGTTGCTCCCTGTGGGAGGAGACACCTTTGATCCTGAGGCTGGATTTGTGTGCCCACCCACACCTCAGTGGATTCCAGCTCCTGCTTCCGAATCATGCTGGAAAGCTCCGAGGCTCCAAATCAGCCTACGTGAGGCTGTCTCCCGCTGCAGCAAGCACCGGGGCCACTGCTGTGACCAGAGCCACTGCTGTGACCAGGGCCACTGCTGTCAGCAGGGCCACTGCTGTGACCAGGGCCACTGCTGTGACCAGGGCCACTGCTGTCACCACGGCCACTGCTGTGACCAGGGCCACCGCTGTCACCAGGTCCACCGCTGTCACCGGGGCCACTGCTGGCACCAGGGCCACCGCTGGCACCAGGGCCACTGCTGGCACCAGGGCCAATGCTGTCACCAGGGCCACTGCTGGCACCGGGGCCACCACTGTCACCAGGGCCACTGCTGGCTGCTCTGCCCAACGAGGCACCAGGGCTGGGCTCTGGGACACACACGCTCTGCCAGCCACCGGGCAAGGGGCAACGCTTCAAATAGGGCTGTGCCCAGCTGCCAGGGCAGGTTGGCATTGCTTGGGATGCTGTGGAGTGGGGAAGAAAAGGTCTCACCACAGCCCTCCAAAACACCCTCCTGTCTAGAAGCTGAAGTAAGCACTAGTGTCTTTAGAGCTGGGTTTCTGCTTCAGAAAAGCAGTTTCTTCTCCAAAGATATAATTTCCATGTGCTAAGTTTTTGACTCTGCCACCTCATGTCCTTTCTTAATTTTTTCTGGCATTCTTCCCATCGGTGGCAATTGGAAGGGCAAGTGTTGGACTGCCACAGAAGTTCTGGACACCTTTCAAAACTGACACCTGCCCCCTTAAACACAACATTTTCTTCCTCTGGTGAAATCACAAATTTCCTTCCTTTTTTTTTTCCTCTATTTGGGAAGCAGTATTGGGAAAATAAATCCCCTACTGCTCTGTTTGTAGACTTGAAAATATGCCTTTTTAATTGAAAATTATTTTTCTACAAGAAGAAAGAACTGTGCACTTACTCCTTTTTCTTTTGAGCTCATTTCCTGACTGAAAAACACCGCAACTGAAAAATGCAAATGAGTATTTCTTAAGCATTTTGAAAAGTATGTCCTTCTAAAATACATATTAATTCTTAGTGCACTTCTACTGCAGCTTTAAAAAAATGAATAGAGAGCTCAACAGGCACCAGAGTGATTTCACAGGGCTCCAGAACAGGTCACATCTACAGGACATCTCTATCCATTTGATCATCTTGGGTAGCACAGCACGGATCCTGCTCCTCTCTCATGTAGAGCTGCAATGATGCTGAAGTTCAGAGATTAGCACAGAAGCTTGTGCTTCTCTCCACCCATTTCTTTGCACCTGACTGTTTAACAGGTAAACAACACCTTCTTTGAAAACAGGCTGTTCTTTGTGGTTTATTCGGGCACTGCCAGGCACGCAGAGCCTGAGTGCATTTGCTAAATAAATAATGTTAATAATGGTCAACAGTATCACCAATCCTTCTGTCAACAGTGCAACAGAACCCACAGCAGGTGCTGCTTTGGTATAAAGATGTAAGTAGTGGGATTATACCCAAAGTGTCTTTGTGGAGAGTTTGTTGAGGAAAACAAAAAAGTGACCTTTAAAAGAATGGTTTCTTTTTATAAAAATAGTTGCATATCTTTGTTACCTTAAGGGGGAAAAAAAAAAAAAAGAGAGAGAGAGAGATGGAGAGAGAACCTGAAGAGGTTAATCATTATTGGTTTTTATTTTGGAAGTGTTGCCAGCATGACTGACTTCTCTACTGTGAGGTAGACCAAGCATTGGGTACAGATTGCTCAGAGAGGTGCAGGATCTCCATCCTTGGAGATACTCAAAATCTAACTGGGCACAGCTCTGAGAAACCCACTGACCCTGGGCTGACCCTGCTCTGAGCATGGACTGGACCAGATGTTTGCCAGAGGCACCTCCAACCTCATCCATGCTGTGACTTTTAGAGACTGAAACTGGGTAGAACACAGTTTATGAGCTGTGTTCCCTTGACTGACATTTCCCATGGGATACTGCAGCCCGAGAATCCCACATGGAGCCCTAGGAAGAGATGGTGTTCATCTCCAGGTCCAAGCTACTGAGGTCCCTGTGACACAGGGTATGGCCATGCAAGAGAAGGCACTTTCAACCAGAGCATTTGGAAAGTTTCAGGTTTTTGAGGAAAATCTCTGGGAACATTTTTTTCATTATGGCTTTGTATGCTCTGAGTTAAATCAGTTATCAGTGCTGGCAGTTTTTTCCTTCCTCAGAAAACCAACAACAAAACCAAGCACAGTAATTTTTCCAGCCAGTTCCAAGCAGCAGCCTGACTGCTGCCAGAAGCCAGAGTGGTGCAGAGTGACAGATACATCTTCCCTCGTGTTGACACTCCTTTCTTCAGCATCGTTAAAAGGAAAGTGAATGAAAAAAACATATTCAAAGATACAAATCACCACAGTGTCTCAGATCTGAAATGGGAGAGGAGAAATCCCTGCTGAGAAATCCCACGTGGAACCTGATGCTGTCTCTTTTCCCCAGGCTTGATATATCAATGTAAAGAGACAAGCAGGGAAGCTCCTGAAAGATTTTTGTTCATTTTTGGCCTTGCTTCTGAGCCTGTAGGACCAGTGCCAAGCTGCTGCTAGCAGTGTGCATGGGTAACTGTGGGAGGACTCTGAGCTGCTCTCTTGGACCTCTCCTCATGCAGGGCTGGAAACAGCACTTGGATATTTTTAATTTCTTTTTTCTTTTGAAAGCTGTCCTTGCTATGATGAGCTCTGGAGCATCCACTGTATATCCACATGCCCCTTCTGTAATTTCCTAGTCAACCATAAAAGTTACATTTCTGGATTCAGCATTTTGTTCTTAGGGGGTTTTAGTGACAAATTAAACATTTGTCGGAAAAACTCAAGCTCTCAACTTTTTTGTCATTTGGACATCTGAAATTCTGATATTTGTTAATCTTCTGATTTCTACTTTAATCCTTGCTAGAGCAAATGAGAGCCAGTGGGCACCTGCTGATAGTTCTGCCCCTTAAATAGGAATGTCCTGTCTGTTCTGTCCAATTATTGCCCCTTTCTTCATTTTTGCCTACTTTATAAAAGAAAGAACACTTGGCTTTATTCCTGCATACCAAGAAATACTAAATGAAGTTGCTGCTGCTTTTTTGTTTAATTTTCTTTGAAACACAAAGGGTAAAAAATTAGGGAATGTTTCCACCAAAAGAAAAAGGCTTTCTAATGGATTCATCTGCTCTGAAATGCTTGTAAGATCTGATAAATATCGTTTACAAAGTGTCAACAAATGATTGTTATTGGAAAAGAGAATTTCTGCAAACTGCAAATCTCTTCCTTTTATTATGTATGGCCATCCACTATTATACAAGAACTTGTCCATCTGTCAGGTATCATTACATAGTAATAGTTGAGAAAAGAAACAATATTTGCTATTATTTGGTAGCAAGCTCTGCCTCAGGTATAAAGCAGATCAGAAGCATGATGAGTCATTGTGAGACATTGGTGGTGTTGCCTCGTGCAAAAACTGATAGTTGTATTTTAGTCTGGAAAGAATTTTTCCCTTGGTATGTTGTCTAGCATGTGATGATGAGGTAATATTTGCTTTGAAGTAAGGAGGAGGAGAATTTCCTAGAATAAGGTAAACTCATCTGAAATGCCTGATTTCTTCCAGTGGTGGAGGAGTGCAGAAAACAGTTTTGAAATCCTAAGTTTCCTCCCAAGTAATCCAGTACCAGTACTAAGACCCCATCCTCAGTTCCACATGCTCTGCTGCACTTTTTATCTCTACTCCTGTAAAGTTTTCATTTAAATGGCTACCTTTCAAACATGTAGTTTTCTAGTGAACAGAGGACTGTGACTATAGGTTAAAACTGAAGATGACCTCTACTCACTGACAAAGAAAGAAATGCTACAAACTCAGTGCCTGACTCAGACCCATGATGCTCACGTAGATGTTCAGATTTCTTTAGAACAAATACAAGCAGAACAGAGCACTGTGTCCAGGCTCTTTGACTGATACTTATCTTGCTTGTGTTAACCCATTGCTTGGGAGTTCTGTACAGAATACTACAGGAATCTTTTCTGTTCTTTTCTATAATTTAAATTTATGATTTTTAGAAAGCATATTTTAAATCACCAGTAACAGATGTAATTTCTTGTGCTACTTCTGCCCAAGTTGTAGCTCTCAGGGCTGTAGGGGTATCAATCAGAGATTTTGTGTTATTACCAACAAAGTAAGGAGCAGGACCCCATATCAGAGCTCTCTGCAGAGAAGATACACTGAAATTTTAAAGAAAATAAAATCTTACCCATGAGTCAAGTAGAGCAATAGAGAGACAATGTTGCAAGAAGAATGTCAGGAGACTAAACACTGCAGTCCTTATGCTGATTAAAAGAGAGTCTGAAATCAATGGGGATTTAACACAGGTCTGAAAGCACATGTACAATGTTTAGAGATGCTTAGCACCAACAGCTGGCATTGATTGCCACTGGAATCCAAAAGGCTCATTACTTCACAAAAATCAGACTTCATATTTTATCAAGGTTTTGTTACTGTTAATAAACGAGTACTTTAAAAAGCTTTATTATCTGCTCTTTGTAAGAGTGCTCATTGTATACTTGCTTTGGGATAGCTCTGATCTACATGCTTGAGCAAGAATCCATTAAATACAAAAAGGAGAATGATGTTTTCTATTAATCAATACCTGTTAAATGTATGTGGGGTACACCCAGTACCAGCATCTGCTACAATTACACTCCAGTCAGCTTTCCCACAGAGTGTCAGGGTTTCAGAGAAACCTGTAGGAGTTAGATTTGATGATCCTTGAGGGTCCCTTCCAACTTGGACCATTCCATGATTCTGTATTATCACAACCATCTTCAGGAAGCCCAACAGTCCAACAGAGAACACAAGCAGGCTCACTTCCATCCTGGCGTTTTATCAGTAACTCAAAACCGCACACGTAAAATGCAGCATGAACTTCCTCTCCAAGTTTTAGAATCATTGGGATTTTCTGCTTCTGCCACGAATCCTCTCCTCAAGCAACAGCCTTCTTTTCCCTTCATATCCCACTTCAACTCAGCTGGACCCACTGGGAGCCAACCTGTCAGCAGCAACCCCGTGTCCAATTGCAAGGTTCAGCTCCCATCCTCAGACTAACTCAGCAAAATTTCTCTGCAGGTAGGGATAGGTCAGAGCCTGCTAACCATGTAAGGGCAGCTCATGTCCAGCTGACCTGGGACAATCCTGCTGGGCAGGAGCAAGACATCACAGCAGCTCCACTGCTCAGAAGCATCACAAGCTCTACATATCTTTCTGGTAGTTCGCAAAGTACAGACTATTGGAGATGGATGTGAGAACCAAAATCATGGATGACTGGGGTCTGTAATACCAATGGAAGAAAGGTGCTTTACTTATTATGCTATTGAAAATAAAAACTGCAGCTCTGAAATAAATTGCTCTATGATGTATCAAAAATGAAAATCACTTGCTCTTTATCCACATCATTTCAATTTCTCTGGAAAAGGAGAAGAGCAAAAACTCACTAAGGCTGCTAATACCTAAATAACTCCTCCTACAGTGGAGCCATGGTCTCTAAACTAGTAATGACAATAAGCCTAAAGAACTGCTATCACATTTAAGCAAACTATTTTAATGCATTTTATGGAGTAATGGAGAATTATCAAAATTCTAGACTATTTCCATAAGTGCTGAAAAAGGCATCCATTAAAAATGTGCTAATTCAGCCATTCAGCCAAAAATAGGAGAGAAGCTACAGCCCAACACCTGCAGGGCGTAGGGAGAGAGTGGGTGGGAGAGGGAGAAGAAGCCACCCCAAGAGATGAGAGCTGCTCTGAGTTAGATGTTATGTGGGAACCAAGGCAGACACATGCAGCACCTCTTCCTCCTGCACACCCCACACCCAGCCTTTAGCAGGTTCCTGTAACCCTTTTCCAGCACCACAGATAATTGATGTAGCAAAAGGAAACAAAAGCTGAGATTCTACCTCAAAATGTGTACTTTGGCCAAACCACACTGACTGAGAATAATAATTTGGACATAAACCCATGCTGAAGTGCAAAGCTAAGTGCCCATATTAGGCTGAAGACCAGACCAAGGTCATAAAGGCTTTTATGAGTGATGTGATAGGTACATCACAATGTAATGATGTACCTATGTAGTTGCCACATATTCTCCATGCCATGGATAAAACAAACCCAGCGAAAACTTTTAACAACCTTCAAGGTATGTATATGGGTCTAAGGCATGTATGCTCAACAGACCTGGACATTATCACCATCAACTCTCCCCCTGCATGGGGAGAAAGTGTCAGGCAAAGGCATGATGTGTGCAGCTGTAATCAATCATGACCGACATTCCCCCTAAATGAGTCTCTCACTTCAATCATCACTTCCCAGTTACATTACTCACATTTCAGCAAATCCTGAAAATGGTTTCAGAAAAAATAGCAGAAAGCATGCAATCAAAAAGTCAGGGATATGTGAAAGCTGCTTTATCAGGGTGGTAAAGCCTGGGTGCCTGGGAACACAGACTGTAAACGCAGGAGGTGGGGTACCACACAGGTATATCCAAAAGGACTGCATGCCATGCCATAACCTAAAGGACAGCAAGTGGCACAGCATCTGATTTCATTGCTACAGGATCCTGAAAATACTGTAATGTGTATATTAATAATTAATTTGGCATGGTAAAAGCAATTTTACTGTAAAACAGAGACATGTGACTATTACTGGAGCCTGAAGGGAAACAAAGATAAATGTCCTTCCCCAGATCTCACATCATTCAATAACCGGATTGGGAACACAACCCAAGACTAATGACACTTTTTTCTGCTGCTGCCACCAGATCACATTACCACAGGCAGAGAGTCCTCTGAGCATTAGAGGTCATCTTCTGTAGGAAACAGGAAAATGAAGAGTTTGTTAGATGGAATGAGAGGAGAGAAGCAGGGCTGGGACAGCCAGCTCTGGCAAAGCTCCCCTGAAGAGGCAAGCTGGCTTTTCTCCAGAAATAGATAGGGGCAAGCACTAAAGACACAAGAGTTATTGAAGGTAAAAGTAAACTCTGAAACAAGAACTGACAATAAACCGTTTTAAAATGTTCATTACTAAATTTACACTGGAGATGAAAGAGAACCTCACACTCTTACTTGGAAGTGGGAGGATAAAAGCAAGGGAGGAGGGGAGAAAGACAAAGAAATCCATTCCTTCTATATTTCAAAGACAAAACTTGATATTATAAAAATTCTAGGAAATGGCTCTAGCATAGCAAGTAACTGCTCTACATTAACCAGGCGACATTTTTCTATGGTGCTGTACTACTGAAGAATTGTTATCAAAATGCACAGATGTCCTTCACTTTGTACTTCTCTTTCCTTTATTCTTTTATTTATTGTTCCTTCCTTCTTTTTCTCACATCCATTACAAGTGCCAGGAGGTTCAAAGCCCCAGCAGGTCTGCTGCCACCTGGTCCTGTCTCACATGTAGTATTCGCACAAAGACTAACACAGGACTTTAAACAGCCACAGGGTTGAAAAACTGGCAGCTCTCCAGAAACTTTAAAAGAAATGGCTGTCAAGTTAGCCCATGCCCAAATGTCACAAATTGCTTGTGAATAGTGTTTTAATTTACCTCTAATTTGTGATAGCATCATTATCACACGAATTTAGTGTGCTAGTCACTATGCTGATGCAAGCTAAAAAACACCATCTCCATTCCAGAGAAATGGAGGTGTAACTGGGGATACACCAATATTTACATCAGGCAAGGATGCAAAGAGCAATATGCTGAAGACTTGGTTGGAACCACTAGACCAGCAGTGAAGAAAATGGGGGCTGCTGAACAAAATGACAGTGCTCCCAGATGGTCAGTAGCAATTAGAACAATTAAATGTAAAGCTCACTTTTCAAAACTCAGAAAGGCAGAAGGTTTAAAATGCCAGGGGAGTGCCACATTAGTTGTACAATACTGTTATTTTTAAGCATCATTGGCTCCATCCTCCTACATTCACTTTCCTCCTGAGCTTTCCATGCCACAAGTTTCCCCACTGCTTTAGTCCAACAGTCTCCCAAGCTGTTTCTTCCTCAGATGAAGTGCTCACCCTTTGCTCTTCTTCCTCCCTGCTGGTGCCTTTCTCAGCACACTCCCTCCACAGAGCTCATTAGTGCCTCTGCTTCCAAAAGCATATCTTTGCAGGTGACTGCTGAGTCCTTTTCTTGAGTTGTGCCCCAGTTATCAGGCAGCTGCAGTTGAATAAGGAGGATGACTGGAGCTGGGCTGAGGAGCCACAGTGCAGGAGAGGAGATAATATGGGGTTAATTCTGGCATGTAAGAAAGAGGAGGGTGGTACTGGAAGGTCAAGACAGCTGCAGCCTCCATATCTTCAGGGCAGAGCTGCTGCACCTGCAGCGCATTTTAAGACAAACACATGAAAAATGAAAATGACCTATATTTATATTAGGTATGGTCAGAGAGCTCCTTCCTGACAGGATGTTCTCTGTCTCCTGGCTTGTAGAACCCCACTTGTTACTCAGTCAACTTCCAGGTTCCCCAGAGGACCCAAAGAGGACTTCTGCCTTTCTGTCAACGTGGAAGTACCTTCCCTTCCCTTCCCTATGCTTCCTTCATTGATATTTACTAATGGTTCACTTCAGTCCTTTCATTTTTCCCCTTTCCTTCCTGTTCCTTGATTCTACCTGCCTTTGTGATAGAGAAATGAGGAGACTCTTACCAAATGCTTTCCCTGGCCTCTCTTCACACTAGGTTTTATCTTTAAGTGCTGAGCTCCAGAATACCTTCCTTTCTGCCCTTCCCCTATGTAATTTCAAGAATTTCTTCAGGAAAAATGTCACATGCTTTTCTGCTCCAGCTTTCTAGCATAACTCACGTCCTCTTTGTAACTCCCAACAACCTGGGGTGGTTCTGTTCTCCTACCCTTTCTTCCATTGCCTCCTGTAGCCACTACCTACTGCATTGCCACCTCTGTGTTTTGTTTTCATTTCTACCTTGCAATCTTCTCTTGTGCAGTATTTTCTGCTTGAAAATACTGTCCAAAATATCAGTCAACTTCATATGATCTCTCTCCCCACACAAGACAGAGTCACACAGGTTATACAAACAGGTTATAAAGAACAGATTATAAGGAGAGATCTGGTGTGCCCAAAAGCATGTCTGACTTTTTGCCTCTGTCTAATATAGGCCTGTGACAAACTTTGCCCACTTACACCCTTGATCATTGTGGCTAAAAGCCTACAGTTTCCCCCTCTGCACACACCACCTGCAGTG
The DNA here is from genome assembly GCA_013396995.1 of Dicaeum eximium. NCBI lineage: Eukaryota > Metazoa > Chordata > Aves > Passeriformes > Dicaeidae > Dicaeum > Dicaeum eximium. The sequence goes on along the minus strand of VWZP01007629.1, from coordinate 1,444,159 downwards.
ATTACCTGAGGGATGGTCCTCTACCTTCAGCTGATGGATTTCAGCTCTCCAGGTGACACATCTCGTGTCAGAGATATGCTCTCTGCAAATGGAAACTCTCTCTTCCATGGCCCTCGGGTAAAGGCTATCTTTTAAAAAATAACACAGAAAACCTTGCTGCATTGGACCACCTATGTACTTTCACCAAATTCAGGAAAAACCCTCACCCTATTTTATAAGAAGTTTTAAGCTGGTTTGAAAGGTAAAGAATTCTTATTCCGAGAGGGTCGATGAAATAATATGACAAGGGTGGTGATTAAGTCTCACCACAAAGGAAAATGTTGAGTTGATGTAGGTGGCATATAAAACCCCCCACTCTCTTTATGAGTCAGGTAAGCTGCCAGAAAGCGGAGGTGGAATCTGTGGGATGGAGCTGTTTTCATTCCAGCCAGTTAGTAGTAAGCTCTTTGAACAACAACAACAACAAAAAAAAGTAGTTTAAATAATAAATTATCTTTTTTTAAAATTAAGACCCTTATCTAAATAGCAAAATCTAACAATTGCCCTTGATCCCCAATGATGGTGTTTGCAGTCAGTGACAGTCAAGGAAAAAAAATATTAAACAACTCTTCTCCCCACCCTCTGAGATTAATGTAGCATTTTTGGAATATGCATCTATTCTTCCATCTCCCACCCAATGCATATGATCCTGCAGTCACAGCTTTTTCCTCTCCCTTTGGCATCAGAAAAAAGGGAAGCTGACAAGTTGAAATCCCAGTCTCACCCCACACAGAACCCTTTTCAGAGGAAGAGCTTAGCTCTGCTGAGGAGGAAGCATTTCTCTCCCAATAGCTGCACAAGAGTGGCTTAACAAATGCATAAAACAACTGGGGAGAAGAAAGAAAAACGTTTTGTGAGCTCTTATTTTGGGTCAGTCCAGCATCCAAGGGATATTTCAAAGATATGGCAGTGTCCCTCACTTAAAATTAAAGTCTTTTCATTTACAAAAAACCCCTGAAATTGAGAAATGTAAAAAGGATGTCATTAGGTCCTTGAGTTCAAGGGGATTAAAGTCCTCCTCTGGTACTGTCATTGGGAACACAACATCTGCTCTGTTCACAGTGCAGCCTGAGCAAGATGCTTCCTTAAGTACACATCTGAACTTAGGGACATTTCCCACATACTTAATTCTTCAGTCTACCCAATACATATGTTTGAGGATGGGCAGGAACAGTGTATTTCAGGTGCTAAGATAGGGATGAAATAGGATCAGACTATCAGCACAAGTAATTTCTTGTTTTCAGCTGAAGAGTGAAATATGTGGAGTAGAAATATATGTATACATATATACATGTAATATTGAAGTAAAATAAATGTAAATGTAAGGGAGTAAAAGGACAGTGACCAAAGGAACAGCTCAGAGAAGAAATGTCAAGAGGAAGGTAGAGTTAGGCAGCAGACAGAAGTGAGATGTCAGAAAGGAGAGAGCAGGAGAGGGTATAAAAACAATGACACAGAGGGGAAAAAAAGGAGATATAAGAAGATGAAGATATATGAAAGGGAACAAAAATGAGAGAAAAGACATGAGTGGACAAAAAACAGAGAGAGGAGGAAGGTAAAGTAATGAGCACAATGCTTGGTAAGGCAGAAATACTTAGGTATAAATGAGGCACAGAAAAGAGAGACTCATAAGAAGGGTCACAACAAGAAAAAAAGACCTTGCGCAGCAGAGATGGGAAACAAGCACTGGAAAAAAAAATCATCTGCTAGTACAGCACTTCTCAGAGTCACGGGTGAGAGGTGCTGCTGTCCCAACAAGGGACAGAGGCAAACCCTAGGAAATGACAGGCTAAACCCAAGGAGAACAAAGGACGACGCTGGCAGAAGATAATGATAGCCCTGCACTAGGTTGCTGCCTTTTGTCTGAAAGAGAAATCACAAAGGTCATTGAAATTGCTGCTTAAATCTTACATCTGATACTTGAAAAAAACCTCTTTCCAATACAATCATTCTTCCCTCTCTCTCAACGCTGGATTAAATTAATTACTGTACACTCTACAGTGTACCTCCCTGCTGGGGAAGAAAACCCCAGACACCATTCTGCTCAAAGCAGACCTTTGTCTCTGGCATCCTTTGCCTATAGAGGCTTCTGTAGAAATCTTTCAGTAGACAAAGGTAAATTTCCTGCAGCTCCAAAATCACCATGATGGATTTGGCTATCATTAGTAAAATGAGAAAAGAAAGAAGAAGGAAACAGGGGTAAGCACTCAGAAAAAAAGCTTTTTTTGTTATTATAATTAATTTACCCTGTACAGAGGGAAAGAAATAGCTGCCTGTAAATAAACTGTCACTCCTTTGCACATCAAATAATAGGAACAAGAGGGAGTGTGTGGGAAGTACATTCATATTATCAAATTCTTTTTGATATTAACGTGTTCAATATAATGAAATCATAATCAGGAAAATAACATATTGTAACACAAATACTGTGGAGGCTACAGAGGAAAAACACCAGGAAGATCAGTGCTCCCAGGGTAGCTCCAATCTGAGAAACCAGAGCTTTATTAGTAGTAACAGGAGCAACATATGGAGATGAATGAAACCATGTTTGTAAATGTGATCTGCAATTGCACACTCTCATTTGGCTTTCCTTTTTCACGATCTGACTCAGCCTCCACACTCCCCCATCTTTTGATTCATAAATTCTTGATATCAAAAAATGAAAGAGTTACAAAGCCAGCATGCAAAGGGCATGAGATGACGTGAAATACAAGGATGCTGGTGAGCACAGAACCTGCCATCAATCACTACCCTGCAAATGGACAAATCTGCTGGAGATAAGCAGTGGAGACACGGCCACCCTCTCCAGGGGCTCGCTGGAGGACGCCGTGCAGCAAACCACAGCTCATCTCCACTGCGCTAGAGGCGCATGCTGAGGTAGACAAATCTATTGCAAAATTGTATAATATTGCTTACGCTGCACAGCAGCCACTCGGTTAGGCAGCCCCTGCATCACCAAACCCGTGAGACTGGAGGTGAGAGGAATGAGAAATAAAAGGGTTTCCTATGGCATATACTCCCTGTATTTTTTAAGCTATGGGAAAAAGATCAGGGTTAACCACAAGCAACACAAAACACAACAAACAGTGCATGAGCAGTGGTTTACAGCCCTATACACTTACTAAATAATTAACAACCTCAGAGCGCTGACACAGTGGGGGTCTGTATACAGAATAATCCCTTCCTTCCCTGAGCTCCTCCATGTGTGCGGTCAGGCTGCAGGTGGCCGGTCCAGCCCGTGGGCACCGCTGGCCCAGTGCAGGCAGCGCCCGGCTGCACCCCCAGCCCTGCCACGGCCGTGTCCCGGCCCAGGCTTCGCCTCCCCGCCCCGGTTAACCGGAGCGCGCTGAGCTCCAGCGACACGATTCCTACAACCGCAGCAAAGCACTGGCAAGGCTGACACCGTTTCGGTGCATTCGCCAAGCCGACGAAGCCCCGACTCCGCGGGGCTCAGGGCAGAGCAGGGGGCAGGGCAGGGCTGCCCGCACACCGCATCGCGGCACAGCGGTGCGGCAGCTCGGGCAGCGCAGCCCCGCCGCGGACACTGCGGCGTGCGGTGCTCACCGCTGCCGCACCGCAGGCGGCCGGCGCAGGGGAGGGTCTTGCCTGCTGGGCGTCTGGGCTCCTCCGCGGGCGAGCTCCAGGCGCCGGCGTGGCGCGGGGCAGGTGCGCGCGGCGGGGCTGCAGGGCCGCTCGCTGCCGCTCC
>VWZP01007629.1:1298373-1440267 GCA_013396995.1 Dicaeum eximium | reverse complement strand
CTGGGCACGGCGGGGAGCGTGAATGAGAGTTTGCTCCGATTTCCGAGCAGGGTGAGTGCCGCGCCGGCCGTCTTGAGGGAATAATAATAATAACAATTTTTTTTTTGTGTCCATACCTTTACATTCTAGCCCGGCGCCACCTCCCTGGGACAGGGTTGCGTGCGGGGCGGGGTGTCCCTCGCCACCCTCGGACGGGGACGCTTGGGAGGGGGTTGCTGTCTTTTGGTCCCTCGGTTCCCTTTTGTTCGACTCCCCCGGGGCTGGGAGGAAGGGGCGGACCGGGAGGTTGCGGCGGAGCCAACGGAGGTCTCGGCCGGTGGCCCGGCTGTCCGGGCGGTTGCGGCGGCCGGGACGCTGTCCCCGAGCGCGCGGGGGGTGTCCGGCTGCTCCCTCCCCGTTTCCCGGGAGCAGCGCTGGCCCTCTTCTCCTCCCCGCGCCCCTCCGGCACGGAGGAGCCGCCCTGGGCTGCGGGGACAGGCGGTGGCATCGCCGCCACCAGCTAGAAGGCACCGGCTGTAGTAAACACAGCGCATGGGGCGGCGGTGAACCCGGTAAAGGTCACATCCTTGTGTGCACACGCAGCCCGAGCTATCTGGGCTCCCCAGCTGTTGTCCTGGGGACGGTGCGGTGGCTGCCGGTGGCTGTGGCTGGCAGAGCCGCGCTCCCGCCGCTGGCTCCGCTCGGCGGTGTTCCCCGGCTGCGTGCTGGGATCTCCCTTGGCGAGGGAGCAGCTGCGTCACACCCTCCTTTGCCTCCTCCCGCCCCCGGCCGGGGTGGCAGCTGGGTGGCATCCGATTTAGCAATAAGAGCTGGGAATGCAGGTTCTTCTGTGAGATTTGGTTGCTGAGCGGTAGCTGTGCCTAGCCGAGTTCATGTTAAATAGCAGCCAGCAGCGTGCTGATTCCTCAGAGCATGCAGTGTCTGGATGCATCTTGCTGTGGAGCAATGAGGCACGGGAGTGTTGGAGCGGTAGAAGCAGAGGAATGCTGGAGAGCTTACTCGCAAGGAGACAGAGAGGATGGCATGGGAAATGGCTGTTTTGCAATTCAGGCTGTCAGCCTGGACTCCTGCAGACAGGTCAATAGGTACGTGTAGATTTTGTGGCCTTCTGCATGCTCCTGTGGGTCGTCGCTGGGCTTGTGTGCACAAATGGGGCAAATGGAAAATGACAGCTTTTTGTCATGTTTTTGTGTCTTGCCTTGTTGCTGCAGCTCAGGGGTTTTAGATGAGTAGATGTGGTACTGTTAAGCTTGTGTGATTATGGAATGAATGATGGACAAGTTCTCAGTATCACATTTCCAGTGGTGGTTGAGATATGGGTAGGGAGAGCAAATATTTCATAAAGTAGGACTCTCAGGTCCCTGTGCGTTATCTAGCAGTATCTTGCCTTTGCTTTTAATATGTGATAAATAGTTTCATTCCACAAAATTCGAAGTGTGAGCTTAACTACTTTTTTTAATGCTGTATTTAGTTATCAAATAGATCTAGTTGTTTGGAAAGGGAGGTGTTTTTTAGTTGTAGTCTGTGTTCTTCAGAAGCTGACAGTTAAGCTACTAGCTCTGAAACAGATAAAATACAAAATTGGTGTTATTATGGCACTGAATTGTGCAAAATTCCATGAAAGCCTGAGTTATGTTTCACTATTTTTCATATGGTGGCCACAAGAATGTTTGGCTCATCCCTCTGCCCTAATAAAGGTGGTTTTGGGCTGAGATGCCAGACAGAACTGAAATGAGCCATGTCGTGCATCCTGCTCTGCAGGTAAGCTCTTGGAACTGGTTTTGGACAGCAGTAGGTGGGACTAACCTGAGTTCAAGTTTCAGACTGATAGGTTTGGTTTTGATTTTTTTTCTCTCATTTAACTGTGCACTATTGAGATATGATCTGCTCAGCATGTCCTTGGCTTGGGGTGGCTCTCAAGCAGCCTGGGGCTGGCTGCTGCTGTTTGGATGTATGTGTGCCGTCCTTGGCATGGTACAGCTTCTGCCCTGGGTGAGGCATCACCCAGGCTTTGACCTCCTGCCTGACGCCTCGCCAGCATCGTTGTGTCCTGGTGACCTGACATCAGTACCTGTGGGGGGTGAGGAATTAGGGACAGCAGCTGGGAAATGCCTGTCCTGGCTCTGCTCTTTCATGGGATCTGCTTTCAAAGAGACTGGTAGAAGGGAAATCGCAAATCAGGAGGCAAAATCAGGGGCCTGACTGGCAGCCCTGCTGTCTTTCCAGATGGAAACTAATTCCCAGTGATTTACAGCAGAAACTGTTCCCTGCTTCTACCTCTTCTCTTCCTGTGAGGAATATTGAAAGGTTATAGGAATAGAAATTGATTATAAAAATGAATGGCTGGAGCAGTATTACATGCCAAGGAGATTCGATGTTGTTTGAGACCTGGGGGAAAAAAACCCCAGCTGGAATAGTTAATTTGGGCAAGGGAGCCCTTTCAGTGTCTGAGAAGTGATTAGTGTTGCTGTTAAAGGTCAGGTACAGGTACTGGCTATGAAACATTGTCTGTGGATACATGCAGAGTACATATATGTGATACTACATGTATGTGGTCTGTCTTCATTCTGGTACTTGAGTATTCAATCCTTGATACAGAGACTTCAAAACTAGGGATAGGCATTAACTGTTTAACTTCCAAAGTGATGACAGATCTGTTGGAAGAATAACAAAGATCTCATTTCTCCTTATTTTGTCTGCTAAAAATTCAGATTTTATTTTTTGACTGTGTCACCACCAAATGTATAAGGACTCTTGAACACCAGTCTGTTTTGTGTGTAACATATGGTCCCATTAACAATTTTACAGTGAATAATTTTTTATGTAATGAGTAATAGATCACATTTCCTGATGTTTTGTTTTTTATAGGTCTGGGTAATAAATACTGTTCAGGAAGGCTTGAGTCAAAGGGCAACATATGCCTCACTGATTTTTTTGGGTTAAAATTATGTAGCTATTCAGTGGTTTGTTGTGGTCTCTTCCTCCCTCTCTTACTCCGAGTATTTATCAGGCTTAGCAGCAATACTCTCTAACTTCAAAGTTCTGAAAGCCCTGGCTATAACCAAAACACTGCAGTATTATGTTCAGAGAATTCTGTCATCTTTAATTGGAGGCTCTCTTGTCCAAACCTGTGTCAGGCCCAAACAAACTACTCAATTTTCTAGCTTTATCCTGTAATGCTGGTTCTATTTCTTTCCTGCACAGACTTTTGCAGCTAAAGAATAGCTGCATGGCAGCATCCATGCTAGGAGGAGAGATCACTTTCTCTAATGTGTTATTTTTATGGCACAGTTTGATCAGAGGGAAAGCTTTGGACAGTAAGTGCTTAATCAGGGTTTTTCTAAACAGATTTTCTCTCTGCCCACTGCCCTTAACCTGGCAGGTTAATCCATGGAATAATCTGTGCACAGAAGTACAGATAACAAAGGTAGCGCTTCAGTTGTAGTGTTGGGTGCTTTGAGGTTTTTATCTGTTTCGGTCTTTGGAGTTTCTGAACATGCAACTTTCCTCCTTGCACCTTGTGTTCATTGCCATTGGACACACACTCACAAACCAAACAAATTAGGCCTTTTCCTAGAGGTCAGAATTTACTAAAAGAGTTATAGTTTAGTTGTGAACTCCCCTTAAAATTCAATGACTTACTGCTGCTTTTTGTTATGACATAAGAAAATGAAGTAAAGAGTCTTTGAAGCTACTTCAGACTTCATAAATATTAACAGGCTCTGCAGTCTTCAGAGAGAGTAGGTTCTGGATGGTTTTTTTTTTCACCTTAATAGTATGGTTTCATTTCCACAGTAAATCTTCTTGTCTTGACTAAACTGAAAGAGGAGTTATCAAATGCAAATCAGAAATACTGTATTTGTGGGTGGGAGCACTCTTGCTGTGTTTCCCCTTCTCTCTTGAACATCCAATCCTTTCTTCTGGTGCAGGCTCTGGGAGCAGTAAATTCAATTCCATGGCTTACAAAAACAGATCTTCAGAGGTGCTTAAATGGTTGAAAATGCAGGTTTTTTTTACTTCTGAGGATAAATGGAAGGTAAAGATTCACGCTTGTTGACTTGAATTGAAAAAACTCTTTCTATTTGCATCCTGGGTCACTATATATATTTAATATTTGCCTGTGTTAATGAGGAAGAAAACCTCACAGGAAGTGTTCTCTAAACATGCCTTGAGAATACTCAAAATTGTCTCAGTTTAAAAATGAATTTGCATTTTAATAAAAACTGAAACGCCGTTTAGTTGCAGCTTCCTATAAATCCCAGGTTAATGCAGAACGTTTTCTGTGATGGTCCATGAGGAGCACTTCACCTGTAGATACACGTTAGATTAAGTTTGCTGATTCTTTTCAAACTAGTTCTAGGTGTCTCATCAGTAATTGAAGAGAATTAGTTTTTTTATTTCGCAGTATCATGGAATGGTTGAGGTTAGAAGGGGCCTCTGGAGATACCTGATCCAGCCCTTGGCTCAGGCAGAGCCAGCTAAAGCAGGTTGCTCAGGGACAAGTCCAGATGGCTTTTGAGTATCTCCAAGGATGGAGACTCCACAACCTTCCTGGGCAGCCTGTGCAAATTCTCAGTCACCCCACAGTAAAAAAGTGTTTCCTGATGTTCAGAGAGAACTTCCTTTGTTTCAGTTTGTGCCCTTTACCTCTGCTTCTGTCACTGGGCACCACCGAGCAGAGCCCAGCTCTGTCCTCTCTACACCCTCCCTTCAGCTTTTTATATATATTTATAAAATCCTCCCCTTGAGCCTTCTCTTCTCCCAGCTGAACAGTCCCAGCTCTCCCAGCTCTCCTTGCAGGAGAGATGCTGCAGTCCCTTTGCTGCACTATCTCCAGTATGTCCATGAATCTCTTGTGCTGGGGCCCTCAGAACTGGGCACAATACTACAGTTGTGGCCTCATGTTTCCCAGTATGCTTTGAAAATCGGAAGCTTCTAAAGTAAATTGTGCATATGTTTTTTTGGTAGCAGGTTTAAGAGGTCACTTTGGTGCTGTAAATCACTGATGCAACTTTTGGGTACTTCTGCCCTTCCATAGGAACTGATGTTCCTTGTTTAAAACACTTCAGCATTTTCCTGATCCCATCAGTGCAGGCTTTGACAACTCTTTTGACCTGTGATTAAGGGATTTATGACTAGCTTTGCTGGCTGCACATGCCTAATAAGCATAACCATTGGGTGCTGAGTCACATGGGGACGTGTGTTTTTGGGGTGTGTTGATACAGACTCCGCTCTGAAACAGAGCTCACTGCAGCTCATAATGAATGTGTGCTCACATTTGTGAGGGCACACTCCTGCTGTGGGCTGGTTTGATTCTCCAGTAGCCACCCTCGAGCTCTGTTGGGGCTGAGCTGCCTGGCCTGTGGGCACCTTTTCCATTACTGCATCTCCCCAGAGATGAGCCTGGAGGTGAGCAGCTGTCTGTAGACTAAACCAAGGGAGGTTTGGGTGCTGTGTGCCTATATGGGGAATTCTGTAGTTGATGTTAAATACAGAATTTATAAGCAGGGACTTTATTTTTAGGTCAACAGGGTTTCTGTTTTTAGGTGAACATTTCTAGGTGGAGAATAAAGATGTTGGTGTAATGCTGCTAACACTGGTCATGCACAGGAGGGAGAGAGAAGAACAAGAAAAAGGCATAAAGCACAAAATACCACTTTATCCCTAGGTTTTGCATCAAACTCCTTGAGAGGAGCTAATTTCTTTATCATTAAGTGTCCCCAACTGTTGATGTTAGCATATGTAATTGGTTAAGATAGGATTTTTTTAAAGTTCTTAAAGAATATAGCAAAACCATGTGGAAAAAGCAGCTGGCAGTTGCTTGCCTTCTCTATGTCCAAATACAATGGTTAATAGGCACCTTTCAAATGTTCTTAGTATCCCTCCAAAAGTAACTTCACAACATGAGAGGTCTGTACTTACCTTAATTGGAAAGAACAAAACCATACACTTCAGGCAGGCCTGGTGCATGTAATTAATGACTGAGTGCAGTTAGTTTCCAGCTGCTAAAACTGTCTTAACAGGTCTCTTGACAGGATTACCAGCAGTTTGTATTGGTATCTAGCATTACTAGTAATTGGCATTTTACCATGTTTTAAAAGCCACTTGTTCCTTCAATATTCATGTCAGGTATCAGGGTTACTGACATACACATCAAATTCACTGGTTTGCAAACTGACCAATTTTCAGAGATCAAAAATGAGTACCAGTTTTTAGTACCAGGTTTTTCAGTGAAGGATACACAAGCATCTTTAGATGCCTCAAGACTGGGTTTAATTCATAAACTAAAATCTGTCATTAACTTAAATTTTGAAAACTGACTTCTTAAGTTAGAAATGTGTATGAAAAAGCTGGCTTCTTAAGAGAATTTTAGCTTTAGAGGTACCTTCAGAAAAAAGTCCTCCAGCCTCTCACTATGTATTTTACTACCTGAGGCTCCACATTCCTTCTACATTCGGAAAATGGTTTGCATGTTTTTCTTTCCTTCTTTCTGGATTGCTTTTCTGCATTCTCAGGTGTGCACAATAACTGCTTTAAAATACCTTGCTGCACTTCTCAAGGTTTAAAGCGTGTTGTAATTCCTGGGGAAGTGTCACAGGGCTACAGAGAGGTGTGCAGATTTCTGACTGTCAGCAGTTTTTCAGGAGTGTCATAGCCACAGGGGTGTGGAAACATGAGGTGTCTGGAGAAGGATCTCCTAAAATGTAGGCATTTTTTTGACTTCACCTTGGGTAGTCCCTGCTGCTGTGTTACAAGCCTGATGAGGATATCTTTAATTTCCATGTTGTTTCTTAGAGCCAGGTGATGTCTGTAGCTGTACAGCTTCAAGGACCCACCTAGTTATGTTACGACTGATGAAGGTTTCTAAACCCTGTAATTTACTGTAATTTGCTCCAGATCAGAATCCAGGGAGCTGTATGGTTGTGTGCTTTGGGTAAAGCTGCTTCCCATGACACTTCTGCAGTAGTGGAACCACTACCAGTGTCAGATTTTGTTCAAGAGATAACCCAGAAAATGGGTGAGTTTATGCTTTCTGCATTGTCTGGAGAGAATGGGATTTCCAGTTTGAGCCTTAGAGATCTTAACAGCAGAAACAGTCTGAAAATACCCATAACCCCATCCTGGGAGTGTAAGGAACAATAGCCTGGGCTCTTGGGTGTTTTGTGAAATGCATAAGTATTGCAACGAGATACCAGGTTGGAACAGGAAAAAAACAATAGCATTTTAAGCACCCAAAGATGAAATGCTATGTACTTTCAATGTGTTATTCCTTGCAGTTACATGGCCCCTGATGAACAGGACCTTTACCTGATTGAAATCGAGTGCAAAATGATCTGTAATCCATGATCCTATCTCTGAACTATTTTTTGTTAGGGGCTTTCTTCATCTTCTTTCTCCCCTTTTCCCTTGTGAGACAGGGAGTAGTGCCAGAGGAGTTGCCTGTCTTTAGTTGAGATGTTTGATTCCCAGCAGCTGCCACCCTGTTTGTGTGGAGCAAAGATAACTGTGAAGTGTGGAACTTGGGAGCAGCAAAACATCCAAAGCATCCTCATGGGACTTACACTAGGGTGTCTTTGGACTGATGGGATCATCAGATAATAGTAAAAACCACCTCTGTAGACTACTAAGTCTTGCATTGCCCTGCAAGGATCATGTTGTTGGAAGGAGTAGGAAAAAGGGCAATCTGTCTGAATATATCCTTTATGAAGTCTGACTTTTCAAAGCATTAAACCACTTGCAGGTGTTGTTACAGTTAGATTAAGTTTATAATTCTCTGCACTTCTGCAGTGCTTTTATCCAGTATCTCATGCTCCTTTACAAGCTAATCTACAAAGTAGCCCAGAAGATACCTCCAAGTGTCTGAGATCACTTTTTGTACAAAAATGCTGTGTGACTTGGTTTCGTGTAAAGCCCTGCCTGGTCTCAGCAGCTCTGTGGGGTCACCTGTGGTTGTGCAGTGGGAATGCCCTTCCCAGCAAGCCCTGAGCGCTGTGCTTGGACACCTTGATCCCTTCAGAGAGCTGCCAGCTGCTACACAGCGCTGTGCCTGCAGGATTTTCTTCAGCTGTAAGAGCTTCCTGGAAACTCGCAGTAAATAAAACTAATGTCAACAGTTTTCAAAACACTGCAGAAATGAGAACTCTGTTCTCTTCCAGATTATCTGGAGCAAGCCCTTTTCTATTTGGAAGAAATGTTCTGAATACAAAAGCATTTGATACTTAAGAAGGGTCTCGGCCTGTTTTGAAAGAGTTTGTCTTCTCTCGCTGGCAGAGTTGCTTATATGACTGATGATTGTGTATGCATTCAACAGCTGTTTTTACTTTCAGTCATAGGAATAACCAGCCGAAGTGGGATAGTTCTGACTTCCCCAGAAAACTGTATTAGGCAGTATTTTTACAGCAAATACACTTTTTGTAAAGCTACTTCTGCTTCTTTCCTGTTTCTTCCAGTAGCAATCTTTCCCCAGTTTGAGGGCTCTGCCAACAAAGATCCCCTCTAATGCTGGATCACTTATCCCTCTTGAAAATAAATGAAGCACAAATACCATTTCTTGGAATATTTTACAGGAGGAATGTGGAGCTTACTTTGTTTAGCAGTTTGAATTTGCTTGGTGAAGCTCTCTGGCCCTTGCAGTCCTCTGTTAAAGAAAAGCAGGGACAGTATATGCTTTTTGAGTACAAAACAATTAGCTGACATTTGCAGTCTGGCTTTCCTGGTGCCGTGCAAGCCTGACTGTGTCCAGTATCCACTTTGAGTTTCACTTGGATGTGTACAGCTAACCTGGTTTGAGATACTGCAGGGATCTGTTCAAAACTCATTTTGTGTTTTGGTGTTAATATTTGAAATTGCATAAACATTTTTTTTTTCTTTAGCAATAAGCTCTTAAGTATTAAGCTGTTGTCTGTGACTCATTAGTCTGTTTTTGGTGACAGTTAAACAGTGGAAAATCCTTCCATGCAGTTTGTATTCCTTATTGTCTGAAGCAAACTACAGCTGTTTGTTTTACCCTGAAGGAGGCTTTCTTCTCATCTGACTAAAAGCTCATAATTAGATCTGAGAGCTAATATGAAAGTACAGCAGACCTCATTCATTGAACAAAATATTCCGTGAGCATATTTAACTGTTGAATAGTTGTGTTAGATGAGTTTTGAAAACAGTACGTAGACTGACACAAAAGCCAGTGTCTGTTTCCTTGGTTTTTTTACTTCCTCTTCTCATTTCAAAAGCTCCAGCAGAACTAAGTGTTGGTAGTTACACAGAGTGATGTTTTCTAGAACTTTTTAAATCAATAGTTTAGTTACCGTGGGTTAATACTGCATTCTTGTAAAAGTCAAAAGAAAGGTTGGTTAAAGACACATGCACTTAGTGGAAACCCTGTACGTAGTGGAAACATTATGAAGATGACTAAAGGACCACAGATTGCTCATTATCTGAAATGAGACACGGGAAACTGTGTTTAGGAAACAGATGCATTGCTGATGTTTCTGAACCACAGAGGAAGCACCAGACACGAGCTCTTGAGGTACATTAGCTACAAGTCTGCAGGTTTTCTTTCTTATGAGTTGATAATTGGAATAGCTTATTTTTATTTTTAAATAAGGACTTACTAGTAGCTTTAACTTTTAAAGTAAAAGTTGTTTTGAAAAATGTAGTCATAGCAAGCAATGTGATTATAGTCCAGTGTGCACCCTTGTGTAAGAATGCCAGTATGAAGTGGTCTGACCTCTTCTGTAGGCTTGTTAACTATATACCAAATCCAAAGACTTTTTTTTCTGCGCATATGTGAGCTCTTGGTCAAAGTTCTTAGTGCTGGTTGTATACAAATCAGACCCAGCTTTCTGATTCCAATGTCAGCTGTGATTCCTGGGCACTCAGAAACCTTTGCACTTACTAGTAAACAGTCTTCTAATTTGGAAAAACTTGTTTTCATGTCTCTGGATTGTGTGCCTGCCTCTTGTGAAGGAAGGGTTTTAGTAAGAAGCTTTTATTTTGCTTGTTGCAATACATCTTTTGAAAAGGTCGATGTCCCTGGTATGCTGTGGGGTATCAAGGTTGAGTGCAGCTGAGCAGTTGAGTTAAAAGCTAGAACAATTTGAATCCCTGATTAAAACTGCTGTTTAGTTTCTGAAGCTTTTGTACTATCCTTTAAATAGAATGGTTTTGCAGGGGTATCCATAGGAGATGAGCTATCCCCTCATTGTGTATTTACAGCTTTTCACCCTAAAGACAGCTGGTCACTGTTACTTGTCAACTCTAGTTCCAAGACTAAGGTGTTGTTTAGAGCAGACTCCCATTTCCAGCCATCCAAGTCTCTGCTCAAGTTTAGTCCATCTGCCTAGATCCTGCAGCTGGATGGAGGCTCCAGATACCTGCACCAAAGAAATCCAAAGATACCATCTTTCTTTTCCTTTTTCTTTCTCTTCACCAAATTCGATGCTTTGTAATTTGGGCATATTTTGCTCTGGAGATCCCTGAAATATTCAAGAATAATTTTTTTTTTACTTTTATGCCAATCATGTAAGCAAATCAGAGGCTAGTGGGAGTTCAGTACTAGCTGGTGGTTCCATTATATTCTGCAATCTTGAGTATACTTCTGACCTTAATGCAAAAAGTCTCAAAATTCCAAGTTTCCATGACTTTGAGAGACTGTATCTGCTAAAACATTTGTGTAGTATAAACAAAAGGCTTGATATCCCTGTCCTGGAACTTGAGCCTGACTTGTAATTCAACTTCTGGTATCTTTCTTGAAAAGTAAAATCTATGGTTTAGGTTTTAAAATTCCAATATTCAAATACGTGAATATTATTTAAGTAATTTGTAATAAGTTAGAGCTGTAAGAAATCCCAGTTAAGAAACTGACAAAAGTGCCAAAAATTTTGCTCTCTGCCTTCGTTTATATCCATCCCCACGTTCTTTAGGGAATTTCCATGAGGTCTTTGAAGGTCTGTGGGCGGTCTCTGGGCTTCTGCTGGTGACGTGGCATCTCAGTTTTGAAATGAGGCACCACTGGCTTCTCTCTGGCTTTGACTTGGGAAAAAACCACTATTTTGTAGGAGTGGTTGGATGAAGAAAGGTGGGATCTCTCCAGCAATCTCCTTTCTGGACTGAGGAAGCCTAGAAATGGGCACAGCTGAGGTGTTTTATGGTGGCAGGTGGGTGCAAGGACGGTGGCTCCCCGCTCCTTGCTTCCCCTCCCCAGGCACAACTGCTTGGAAGGACACACTGTGTGCATGGCTCTCTGCCTCAGAGTTCTGTGACCTCTGGACCTTTATTGTTGCCAGCTGAAGTGTCAGCATGGCATAAATAAGTCAGACCAAGGAGTGTAATTCTGGCCCTCATCCCAGCCTTAGAGGCAGATGTAAATGCCATCCTCTAGCTGGCTTTTAACTTGTTTGATCCGATTGAAATGATGACTGATGCAATCTTATTTCTTCTCCCTTGGTTTCTTCACTTTGTTACTAAACTCTCTCCTGCTATCTTTGTGTTAATTTAAATCTATTTTGAGTCTCAAGGCTCAACATGTGCCAGGTTGCTATTTGCTGTCATTGGCTTCGGATTATTTTAGCAGCCTGACAGGCTTCGCGTTGGATCTGGCATTTTGAGACAAGAAAGTACTGGGGTTTTTTGGTAATAGAGAATGCAGAAAGTATGGTAATTTAAAGTGCTTTTACAGGCTTGGTTAATAAACCAAAAACCTGATCCACTAAATGCAGACACCATTGGATTCATGTGTTACCCCATGTTTGGGATCAAACAGACCAATCTGGCAGAGATTTTTTTATTTTCCTTTTCCATGTGTTCAGTACATCTCACGTTGAAACCTGGTGGAAAACTTGCTAGTATGGCTGTGTCAAGAGAGGAGCTGGCTTCTCTTGAGAGAAATGCCACTTAGCATATGTGTATACTGTGGTGGTGATTCTATCAGCAGGCTCCCCCTTTGCAGAGAAGTGGAGCTGGGTTTGTTGACATGCCCTGCTTTATTTAAAGACTTGCTCTAAGATAATCTTGCTCCTGTTGTTTCAAGCAGCTTCAGAAATGTAGTTGTTAACTCCTGTGCATAACTTTTTGTCATCTGCAGTTATGAGGCAATAGAATATGAGGCACCATGAAAACGTTTATTTTTTACAAATATGACCAAATTAGTATGAACTGGGCAAGCTTATGGTAATAACCTCAGCTATTTGGTTTATTGTTAGGAAGAGGCTTTGTATCTTCCTTACAGACCTATGTAAAGCATAATTTATGTGTTTCCTTGAAATTATGGAACTTTTTCTTTAGTTTTCCTTGGCTCTATTCATGCCTTAAGGAGGCCTCAAAATTGCTCACAGAATGTGGCCGTGCATCTCTGTCTTCTGTCCCTGTCCCTGTGCCAGCCATGGCTGCAGCCACCCGTGTGCTCCAGGCTGCTGAAGGTGGGGAGCTGAGCTGCTCTGTGTGTGTGTGTGAAGGTGAGTGGGTTATGATTGCTGGCTGGAGCTCGTTTCCAGCAGTGTTGACTGTCTTGAGTGACGAATAATTTTGGTTTTGTTTGCAAAATGAAATAGGTTTTATCAACTAATAAATTTTGTCAACTAAGAAAATAGAAGAAACTTCAGTAACGTCTTGTTTTGTTTTTTTTTCTTTCCCTCCCTGCCTCCCTCCCTTCTCCATCATTCTTTCTGAGATTATTCTACTTCCTCATAGGCCGTGGTCCCCATCTGTAACTGTTGGTGGGGTGAGGGGATGTACTTTGCTCAGCCTCACCTTTATACTTCTCCATCAGTTGCCTGTTTAACTCTCACTACTGCTAAGCATGTTTGCCTTTTCCTGGGCTGTTCTGGTGTCCATCTTCAATCCTCTTCTTAGAGCAGTAAGTGGTATGACCCAAATTGGCCTTTTTGACAGTACAGGCAGAGGTAGTTGGGAAAGAGTGTGGAGGAGATACCTGGACAACGGCTGCTTCTTGGAAGAATCAGATTTAATAGCAAAGATTTCTAGTGAGTTTTGCTGTCCAGAGCATATTAAAATCAACATGTGAAATGAAGGATCTGCACTTATGGCAGAAGACCTGGGCAGTTTACTGAACAAAAGAATTAACTTGCAGGATTGTGGTTCTATTCCTTAGGGATCTAGTTTCTCACAGGACTGTACCTCTGCTCCCTGGCATGGCTATACTAGCTGGGGGTTTGGTTTGGGTTTTGTTTCTTTAAAAATTTAGGATTTCTACTACAAGTGTGGGGACAAAGAGCAGATATTCTGTCTACTGTGGGAATGATGCAGTTTGAAATGTGAGAGAACAGAGGTTTGTTCCTACCTTGAGCAGTAGGGCTTTTCAATCTGGAGTCTGCCATTTCACTAGGTTAATTATTTAAACAAGTAATTGCAGTTCAGATATCAAAACCGTATTTCAGGTACAGTGATTTCTTTCTTCTTCCAGGAAATGTAACGGCAGTGCAGTTTAACTTCCGTAAAGTGTTCCAGTGAGAAGAAATGCAGGAGGGGTCTGTGATAACTAAGAGACCAAGTTTGGTGCTTTCCTGTGTCACACAACTTCCTCTGCTATTTCCTAACTCTTCTACGTGGAGTAAAATATCTCTCTCATCTTTTGACAAGCTGTGTGGGTGGAATGAAGGAGGTTCTTTTCCAGACTGCTGCTTTCCAGCAGAGCTGCTGTCAGTCTGGTGGGAACTTGACCTTGACTTTTTTACTCTGTGGTAAGATTTCAAGGAATAGTTTACATGGCTTTTACAGGTGGCTGGGTAGTACAGACAATGCCAGAAATTAGGCTGATGCCTGAAGCCAGACTTAAAGTATAAAACTTGGTCTTTCTGTGTTACTTCTTCACTTAACTTAATCTGATAAATCCCATCTTTGTGTGTTGTGCCTGTCTTTTTCCACATTATTTATGCAAGTTTTTACACAATATGTTACACCCCTTCATAGAAGTTGATATGATGAGTAATTATAATACTGCAAACTTGTGTAATTCATGGTGTATTTTAACTTTTTTCCCCCTTCCCTCTCTTGTGTCCTTGTCACAAGCCCCAACTTCAGAAGCATTTTCAGGTTTTTGTTGGGATAAAGTGACAAGGAATAGAATGAGCAGCAGCTCTTCTTTTTGCGTGGAAATGTCTGTGATTTGGGAATTATACTCTTTCTTTGTAAGCTCAGGGCCAGTATATAGGAAGGAAATAAAAGATTCTGAATTATAGTGGTGGTTATAATTGGCATGTGCTAGCTGTGTCTTTATATTTCTTCATGGAAAAGCAATGTTATATTTAACCACAAGGGGAGAAGTTAAAAATCTTTAATGCATTGACATTATTTTTATAACTGCATGGCAGTTGGAGAGCTACTGGTGTTTGGTAAAATGCTCAGTTCTTTTCCTCAGCCACGTCTGTCTTTCGATTTTTGTAGTTAGCACAACTGAAATGCTTGATTTTTTTTGGGCGACATTTACATTTCAGAAGGCTAATGAATTCTCAGATCAGCAGTAGAATAGTTAAAACCTGGAGAAACAAGTTACAAAAGGTTGTACACAAAATTACTGCATCTTGGGAATCTTTCACTGAAAACTTGCATCTGGATGGTTTCACGCTAACTGCATACTCAGGAAGTTCTGGTGTTGGCATCTACTGAATTGTCTCCCTAAATTGAGGGAAGACCCTCAAAACAGACCACCTTGCTGTACTCTGGCCCTTATTCTTGTTCTCAGTGAGGTACCCTGATAGGTGTGTGATTTGGGAAGTATGAACCTGGCCCTGTGGTTTCTTAGTGTCAGGAAGGTAGGGCGTTCATTTATCACTGTGTGTGTAACACAGGTGTAGGCCTGTGGTCTTTTGCCTGTTAGCTCGAGTAATTCCTTCTGTATGGCCTTGCTGTAAGTGAAATTGTAGTGCACAGGAGGCTTGGCCCTGTGGCTCAGGGGAAGTGTTACTGAGATGTGCAGGGTGCAGAGGGTGGCGAGGGCTGGGGCAGCGTCTCTGCAGCGGGGGTTGAGCTCTCGGCCGCGCTTGCGGTGCGCGCGCAGCGGAGATCAGGCTGCGCTCGGTGCTGGGAGCTGTGTCCTGCTTCACTTGGGTGCTTTATACACACAACAAACAAAAAGGAATGCACAGACATTCTTCAAAACTAGACAATGCTATGTACCTTTGCTTCGTTTTCATAGGTTGCTGAGTGAGCTATGATCAGACGCCCTGAGCTGATGAGTTACTTGTTTCTCAGAGTCCTCTCAAAGAAATACCTGCTAGGACCAAGCCAGTCTGTGTAGACCTTGGAAGGCTGTTCTCTAAGAATCTTTTTAAAAACTTTGATTGCAGCTCATTTCTACAGTGTCTTTTTTTCGTAGCAGTACCTGCATTCTCTGATTTATCTGCAGTTACCCTCTGAAGATGATGAAAAATGTGGCATCAAAGAGGTCTCAATAACTTGCTCTTTTTTACCTTGAAGGGATAGAATGAAAATTCTTCAAGGCTGGCAGGGCTCACAGTTTTTCTAAACAGTCAGTGATGACCTTCTTAATAAACTTATTAGTCTGCATAAGATGCTTCTGCCAGTATATGTACTTCTGGCTTTAAATATTTATTTTAAAGTAGGTTGTAAAAGACCAGCATTATTCTGAGTGTTGTGAAAAGTTAGACTTCTTACAGTTTCCATTTGAACAGTGGAAGAGGAGATAAATGCAGTGATAACTTAATTTTAAGTTATGGTAATTGGGTCCTGTCTTTCTCCCCAGTTTGTCATTCCCATGTCTCTGTTTTAAAGGCAGAAGCTGTGCTTGCTTAGGGCAGCACTTGTGTGCCCCACCTTCTTATCTGTTGGAAACCCATCCAGTTCTGAGCTGCCTGAACCTTCTCGGATGCAGAGGCTCTTGCTAAGCTGGTGATGCTCATCTTCCTGTCTTCACCCTCAGATCTACCCTGACTAGTAGACAAAATTCAGAGCAAGGAAGCAGAAAAAAGCCTTTTGTCAATGCCAGGCTGTGATAAGCTCTTCCCTGTCCTTCAGAGTAGGGACTGAAGCTCTTGCATCCAATTTCTGAAATGTGCCTTGTGGCAGCTTCATAAACACTGTCTTTAGGGTGAAGCTTTGCAGTTTAACCTCATTTAAGTGCAGGTGGCTCCTATAAAACGATGCTTTCTCCCTCTGCCCACCGCCACAAATGTTTTCTGTGTGGGAGTAGCAAAATCTCCAATAGTCTGTGCTTCCCTGAGTGAGACTGCATCCCTGTCTGCTCTGATTAGACTGACCTTGCCAGAAAACAAACACAAAAATTAGTTGCTCAGCAATGAGCTGATAAACTGCATGAGTGATCAAATGATATAAAGGCTGTGGCAGAAATTAATGGGGTTGCTTCCTTTGGTGTCAGCCTGTGATCTAGTGGCTTCAGGCTTGGCTGGGCTCCTTTGGGGTTGGGATGGGAGCACAGCAGGGGAGAAAAGAGGACCCAGTGGGCATCCAGGAAGGGAGAAGTTCGTGTCAGCAATAGCCTTTATTGTGACATGCTAACCCTTTCACAGGCTATCTGCCATGGCTTGAACTGGTGGCTCCTCCAGTCCATGCATGCTGCTGGAGATCCTCTCTGCAGGCAGAATCTTCATGCAAGGCTTTTTGTGCCGCTCTTCTGGTGGCATAATCGCTTTTATTTTCTCCCACACAGGTGTCTTGAGGAAAAATGAGTTTTATCTTCCTCTTTGGGAGTTAAAATTCTCAACTTACAGCCAAATTAATTTATCAAAGCTTGCTAATTTTAGGTTTCACAATGAGAGACAGAGGTTTTGCGATGACAGACAGAAGTGTGTGTGGTGGCTCTGTGTTAGCAGAAGAGGTGTTAGGGTAAGTGGGGAGTTAAGGACAAAGTGCAACTCCCACAGATACTCAGTGGAAACGATTACTGCCTTTTGTTCCTTGATGCAGTGAGGTGTGACCTGGGTAGGTACATGTGTGTGGTTTGGGATTTGTCTTTTTGTGAACCAGTCCACCCACAATTTTCCAGTGGTGAAGTCAAGGCCCCCAGTTTCAGCTGTCTGGACACAGAGCAGCAGCTCCCCCTTCTCCATCCTTCTGTGGAGGGTCACTGGTGCTGCTGCCCTGGCTGACCAAGGGCCGGTCCCCAGGTGCTTGAGGGATTAAGGTCTGCAACTCTGCAGGAGCTGAGCAGCTCATTTTGGGAATGTCTGCCTCAACATTTTTGCCAAATGTGTGAAACACTGTCTGAGGAAGGTACAGAAGAGAGCCCTACAGCCCCAAGCCACCATGTTCTGTGTCCCCCCTCTTCCCCCAGCCCTTTTGTTTGCAGCAGCCAAGCTGAAGGTTTTGAAGACAAGTCGCTTTTACTGTGCAGTCCTGATTTGTCTCCCAGGGAGCTTCATGTTGTGAGCTGAATGACACGTTATGCTCTTTTGGGGAAAAAAAGGATAGATTTTAGCATAATGCATATTCATGAAGCTGCATTATGGTTGCTGTGACAACCTCACCAGCGGTAGTCGAGATCTGTATGTTGAACTTCATCTCCAGTCCCCATATTGAACCATATCACATGTTACACAGCTTTCCACTTTTTTCTTCCTCCTCTCCTCCTCCCAGTGGACAATTGAAATTGTTAGAGTTGATGCTTAATTAATAGCTGCATCTGTTTAAGTCTGCAATGCCAAAGCACAGCTTTCTGTTGGTTTCCAAACTATTAACTGAGTGTTGCTTCTGCTGGGAGTCTGTAATACAGAGGAAGTGGTTCTGGTGGGATTTTTTTTGTTCCTCTCCCTTCAAATTTACAGGCTTAATAATCCTGAGTTACTAAGCATAATGTTTCTTCAAAGGTAGCCTGATAACTTCATCTATCATGAAAAAAGCAACCCACCAGAGTCCATCCCCCTAGTCTATCCCTGTCTAGTCTAGTCTGTTCCTAGAGTTTTAAGGACTCCTGACTCTGAAAGGAGCTTTTAGTAGATGTTACTCAAAACCATAAAAGAGTTTGTTATGGTTATGGGTATGACCCTGAAGTCAAGGGTGATGTAATTGGAAGAAGACTTGGCCAGACTGTGACGCTGAGGCAGTGAATATTATTTCAGGATGAACCTGTTGTGATGAGTGTGGAGAGAGCTCAGTTTGACAATTTGTTCCCATGTTTGTTGATGTCAGAAGTTGAGGGCACTTGTGCAATGCTTGTAATTTTCAGAGGGTGTTTGTAAGCTGCTCTTGGCCAATCCAGCTGAATGTTTGGCCCGAAGTATTGCAGTCTTGGTATCCAGTGACAAGTGATTACATCATTCTATACTGAGAACCTGAAATGTTGTATTGTCCTGGATGAGCTCAAGCTCATGTTGGGGCTGTTCATGAAATGGCTGCGTCAAGTGTGAGTTGTGCCTCTTCTGTGTGCTAAATGTCTTTGTTGAGTTGAGCTTAATGTAAAGTTTTCTTGAAAGGTGCCAACTTCACCTTTACAAAACCACTCCCTGTTGTTCAAGAAGAGGTGCTGTGGGTAAAGTTTGGCTTTCTTCACAGATATGAGCCTTCTGGAGACTGGTTTGGGAGAACTCTATGCACGGGGAAGAAAAGTGTCCTTTTCTTTTATCCTCTGTTCTAGGATGACCCTGCTTGAGTAGGGAGGTTGGACCAGATGACCCACTGTGGTCCCTTCCACTCTGACCCATTCTGATTCTGTGAAAAGCTGAGCAGACAAGGAGCTCTCTAGTGTGGTTAATCTTTCTCTGGTTAGTTTCTTAAATATTAATAAGTACAAAATGTTCAGAAAGTGACTTGAAATGAGATTCCATTCATTAAAATGAAAAATCGGGGGAAAAATCATGTAGCAGGAGGGAACTTTTTGCACAGAACATTATGCAGAAGACTCTGAAATCTGTATTAGGCTTAGATATACTCACTGTTCCTTCCAGTTTTAGTTAGACATGTCTAGAAAAGAATACACCTAGCTTAATTTTCAGTGTATGTGGATCGATTGCGTTTTTCTTGTGATACTGCTCTCCTATCAAGTCTCAGAATGTTATTAAAGAGCATTTCATTTTAGAAGTAACAAATACTAATCTTGATACTTTCCACTCCTCTGTTTGCATATCCCTTCCTCATGATAAAATCAAAATGTCCTGGTGTTGACAACAATGTCTGTATTTGTTCATCCACATACAGCCTGGCTTTTCTTGAATACCAGGACTCTTATGCTGGACTTCTGCACAAATGTATTTTGTGAATGAAAGGGCAACATAAGGAGATGGAATGTAAAGATGAGAACAAGCAGTGTGCTGGATTTGCAGGTCATCTTCAGCTTTCTGAAAAGCTGTTTTTCTAGCAAATGGAACATGGGTGCTTTGAAGGTTACTGTACTGTGTCATGGTCTTGTAGGGCCTTTTTGACCTGGAATGAAATTCATCCATGATGTTTTAAGTGGTTTCTTTGTTTGTTTTCCCTCAGGCTCCAGCCTAACACTTGCTGAGGCAATGCTGTTTGACTTTGTGTAACAGGTTTGTGTTTGTTAACAGCTGAGGAAAACTGACTGAACCCTCTGTTGTGAAGCAGAGCCCTTTCTCTGGAAAGTGCACATGAAGATTTAGCTGTTCAATCCCTGCTGGGTCTACCAGGTCACAGACTGTACTCGTGTAACAACTAAATGCAACCACAGAAAACCAAAAACTGTAAACTGCTTGCAGGAGACTCTGGGGTGAGTTCAGGCAGGTTTCAGCCAGCAGCAGTACATTGAGTACTGCACTTCTCTGAGTTCCCTCTGCATCCCAACCTCTTCCACGTTCATGCAGCAGTAAAAACGGGGTAGCAGTGGCACGAAGGGGTGGGAGGGTTGTCCATAGGAACATGTCTCGTTGATAAGTCCCTCCAGATGGCAGGGGGGCCTGTCAGTATTCCCTGGGAGCTGGTTGTCTGGTTTTTGGGTCTTGATATATTCATTTAAAATAAAGCTCTGATAGTTGTTTGAGGCGTCTCATATTAGGTCAAAATACAGGCATCTCTTCCCTGGCCCTCTCTAAAAGAAATAAAGTTTCAGGCTTGAATGATTTGCATTAGCTGGTACATATTAATGGCAATTAAAAAGAAAATCTTTGAAGATTGTTTTAGCTAGGAGGCTTTTTTAAGCATGGAAAAAATAGACCTTTTTCACTTGATTGTTGTCATGTCTGACCGTGTTGGGAAATGGCAGTGTTTAAAATGCATGGAGTTAGAATATTTGTATTTTTATTAGAGTGTTATAGTATTTGTTAATGGCTAGCTTGAAAGCAGAGTGAGATGTGGGTCTGCCTTTGTGCTCTGAGCTCTTCAGTTGCATGGTGGTTCTGATGTAGTGGGTATGGGGAATTATTACGGCCTGAAACTCACAGCTGTAGCAGCTGAGCTCAGAATGGCTGTTTGGGTAGGGATGGGTCCAGGAGAGGTAGCTGGGAGAAGGTGAGGAATGAATAGCTATGATGGTGAAGCAAGTGTTTTGATATTTAGTTATGTAGTTACTGTGTTTTACAATAAATCTAATTCTAGATCAGGTTCTGGTCTTTCATTTTACAAAAGCTTCCCCAAGCTTGCCTAAATTTGACTCAAGTCAGTTGGAATACAGAATCTCCAAGAATCTTTTTTCCTAGTGAAACTGCTGAAATGTCACCATAAAAAAATAAAGCTGCTGGTTGCAGGAACAGGCTGCTGACATAAAAAGCCTGTCTTAGATCCAGCATTTGTCTGGAGGCCAGATAATGAGTTTTCATAGGAGCTTGTTGGCAAGCTTGCATTTCTGCTTAGGTTAATGTAATGTAACTGTAAGTAATTTGGGAACCTGGTACATGCAAAACAATTTTTAGACAAAATGATCTTATTATTTTTAAATTTTAACTGAGAAGATATTTTTATAAACCAGCTTCTTGTACTTCAAGCACTTCAGAAATGCCTTGGGCTGTGGTTCTTTACTATGTCCTCTTTTAATGGTTAACCTACTGAATAATCCTTTAAAAATACTGACCCTCATGACATACCTGTCAAATCAGAATTTATGCTGACTTCATTCAGTGGACTGATTTAAAGAAAGGTTTGCATTTTTAAAAGGCTAGGTGGTAACATACGTAGGGGTAAGTCATCAGTTTTGTGAGTAAAAAAATACTGCGAATGTGTTCATGGGTAATCTGTTGGCCAGCTTATTCTGTGACCTAGGGCTGAAATGCATGAACCATCCTAGGATGAGAAAGGAGCTCAGTTTCCCAAAATGGTGCCCATTCCTGGCAGTTATGCCAATGGACCTTTTCACTGTCCTTGTGGTTTTTTTAGTCTTCATTCAAAGCTTGATGATAAGGTTGGAGATTACTTTGTCTCAAGATGTTTTTGATGCTTCTCATTCCTTACGTATGATAAGTGAATGTGAATTTATAGTAAGGGCAAAGAAAGCTGAATTCTGATCTCGAATCATCTGTGAAAGTGCTGGATATACCAGGTCATAAAAGATGTCCAGATCCAGCCCTGTTGTTTGAGGAGCAGTGGATAAATGTGGTTTTAACAGGAGAATGCTGAGGACTCCTGTTTCTGTCCAGGACAGCAGTGCTCATCTGCAGTAACTGCTCCATCTCTAAGAGGGATAGAAAAGGCATGGCATGTGTCCTTGTCTTCCATCCTTAGGGCTGATGGCTGCCAGCCACTCCAGAAAAGGAATAACAGTCTTCCATGCTTTATTATTTCCATGCACTGCTGTGTCATTAGCAGTGACAGCGTGGATGATGAACAGACAGGATTTGGTTTACAGCTGCTTTGCTGTAGGTCTCTGACATGGTATGTAAATCTGGTTGAACATAGATGGGGATCATTGTGATGGGAAAGAGAGCAATACAATTGTGCTGGTGCTTGTCAGAGGTTTAAACTTCCCTCATACCATTTGTTCTCTAGCTGCTATTAATAGTGGGGCCTAGAGATATTTCTGGATGTGATAGCTGACAAGTTTCTTCATCAAATAGTCAATGAATGAGCAAGAAGTGTTTCTATTTTAACATAGCTCTGACAAGTAAAAGAACTTCAAAGAAAAGCTGTTCTTAGAAAATAACCTTGGTGTGAGTTACCACAAGTGTTTTTCTATGAGCGATAGATTAAACACAGAGTTGAAACTTTAAGCATCTCTGATAAAGGAAGTATTTTGTGAGGTTTGTTTTGCAGCTGTACTGTAAGGGGTTTGTATTGGTTTAAAACTTCTGTGTTTAATTCAGAGGTGCTAATAAACCTTGGCAGAGGTGCCAAAAATATGTCTGTATTTTAAGGGAATGATATGTTTTGAACTTGTATCTGAATTTACCTTTACACTTTCATCTCACACCATTGTCTGGGATGATGTGCCATGAAGCTAAGCATGACTTTAATAAAGAGGACAGTAGTGCTGACCATAGAGGACAAAAGGGTGGCACCAGGAACAAGTGCCTCAAAGTAAATTTTTAAAAATCCATTTGCTAGAGCATGGCATCATCCTCCAGATGAATCTCTGTGCTGAGATAATTGTGGCTGTTTTGTTATAAACTGACAGAGCAGGAGCTTGCTGGAGTGACAGGATAAAGGTGCTAACTGTTGGGCTTGGCTTTTTTTTTTTAAAGATGGGGTTTGGGATCTTTGCTACAGAGTGTGATTCATTGAATGGGACCAGTTTGACAAGTCTGGTTTAAATCAGAAATTATACAGTGAAGTGTCTTGAAAAGCTGCCATTACAATGAGTTTATGCACATAAATTAAGCTTTCTTCTGTTGTCTTTTAAAAAGCAAAATGCTTCTCCTAGTATAATTTCAGGGGTATACAAGATTGTCAGTTGTGGTAATTTTAAAGATTTTGGCAGTGTGTTTGAATGTGATTTATGGCCTGTTTCAGCTGTCTAATCTTTAATGAAATCTTCTGCATGGATCTTTCTGTGGCTTTTTTCAGTAAACCCTTGATACTTTCTGTTTTGTTAGCCTGAGGTTGTAGTGAGATATGATAGCATCCTTACTCTTTTGCTCTAGTTTGTCTGGGAATTTAAAAGTTGATTGTGAAGCTTGGTGGATTTTCCTGTCTTTGATTAGAAGCATTACAAACTGAAGAATGTTGACTTATCAGCTAAACTTATTTTTGTTTCAAGTAACCTGTTAGGAACTGACTTCCTAATCTTTCTTTGGCGTGCAGATTGTTACTTTCTGCCTATTCTGACTTGCTTTAAAAACTGCCAGGAGAGAGGAGCCATGATAGTCTGGGAAGGTAAATGATCAACTACTGCAAACTGAACCAATCATCTGTTACACTGTGGAAAAAATGCCTGTTAAAAAGCCAAGTGTTTCCTCCAGTGGCAGGAAGGCACTTGAAAGATGCTTGGGAGTAGTTAGTGATAAGAATGTGTGTATTTAGATTTATTGCAAGCTTTCTAAAATACTTGTGATTTCTTGATCTTGCAGAGACTCCAACCGTCATGTTAAGGTAAAGCAGAGAAGTGCAGTGCTGAACATGCTAAAGAAGTTGGACAAAATAAGGTTCAGAGGTCACAAGAGAGATGAGTTCCTTGATTTAGCAGAGTCTCCAAATGCTTCAGACACTGAATGTGGAGATGAAATCCCGGTGAAGATACCTCGAACATCAGCTCGAGACAATGAAGAGTTGAGAGACCCTGTAAGTACTCAATTTAGGTGTCATTATATTATGTTACATAGTTTTCAGGCAGAAAAAATAACAGAAATTACTAATTCTTCATCCTTCAATTATAGTTGTAACACTTGAACATTTGTGGGCTAGGAAGTAACTTTCCAGTAATAGGCCTCCATTTTGTGGAAATATCAATTAATTTTCAACATTAGAGTTCCCTGTCCCTCCTTCTAATTTTAGATATTGTGAGTTGACATGTTTGTTAACTGTGGATGTGCTTCTGAATGCTCTCTGGTTTTCATTTATTTTGTTGAATTACTAATGAACACATGAAAAAGAAAAGGCAACTTCTCAGGCCAAGGAGCTCAGATTTGCTCAAATGACACTGTCCAGGACTTTAAGAATAAGACTTCTAGTTGCTTCATTAGTGTTAGAGGGTCACACCATATCCTTCTCCACTGCAGTGTTGTAACCAGTAGTTATAATTGCTTCCTTGCAATTAGAGCTGGTTTAAACCTGCGAGGGCGGTGCGAGAATGTTTTGGTGCTTATAAGCAGAAAGACCAAAGCAGACCTACCTTTTTCAAAGACACTGCTTCAGGAAAAGTTACATATTGGTTAAAAAAGTAAAATAAAATCCTTCTTTAAGTGTTAAAAAATGGCTGTGTATCCATGAGCTTGGGAGTGCTACAGTATTAGTTTAGATTTGTCTATATAATTGTATTGTAGAAGTGACTTGAAATTCAGAATTTGTATCACCCTATGAAAACTTACTGTGCAGTTTTTATCCCCAGAATGTAATCAGACTGTTGTCTGAAGGCTCATTTCTAGGAGCACGGGGTTTGCTCACAGGAAGCTTTTAAACTGTATATGCTTATACATCTCCTTTGGGGTTGGCAGCTTGTATCTAGTTCTGTAGCTATTAGCTTTTTTAAATTTAAGTGGGCTTTCATGGTGCTACATACAGTCCTGCTTATAGAGAGCTTTTTTGCCAGAATGTTTTCCCTATGATCATGGAACAAACAGGTGGCAATGACAGAGCATGTTTTGGTCACAAAAAGTCTGTTATATGTAAATCCTCAGGCTTCTCAGACAAGGAAGTGTGTTAAATGCTATTCCTTTGCTCTTATTCTACCAAAGACATCAGTCATTTGTTAAGATGTAAGTGTTGTGCATACTGGGATTAATCTCTGCTGCTGCCCTTCCAACATGGTATTTTGTGAGTTTTTTATAAGTAAATATTGGCTTATTTTCATTAAACTTAAGGGTTTATGTTTTGTGTTGGTATATATTAGATGCCTTTTGTATTTAATCAGAGGTGTCTGGATGGCAGAGCTAGAGGCTACAGAAAGATCTGCCTTAAACTCCAGGTACTATTTTCTTTGTTTCTTCAGGGGTATAGTAGCTCCTGGGTGGTATGGAGGATAGCTGAGGGCACAGCAAGGTAAATTTGTAGTTTTGAATAGTTATAAAGCCTTAATAGCTATACATCTGCAGTGATGGTCTCTGTTTTCTCAAAATGTTGAGCTGAGAAGGGAACTTGGAGAAGCACTTTGCTTTCTGGCTGATTACGTACTGCACTAGGCTGTTGTGGTCTGAGTCTTTGGGATAGAGTTGAGGGCAGTTCTTTAAAATCAGGAGAAAGAGAGGAGAGCAGAAGTGGCATCAAAGTTGTTTTGCTGCACTCCTGACATTCGGGAACTCCAAACCAGTGTGGTGCTGGAACAGCCTGAGAGCAGTAACTGTTACAGATATGAGCAAAATAAGCAAATTGGTATGAGGAAAAAGGTCTGATGTATAAGGGATAACTTTCAGATGGGAATTTTGAGGGATTAACAGTTGGCCCTCACAGACATCTGTGCACTAAGCGCTGCTGCCCATCCATAAAATGAAGGGAGAAGAAATAATCCCCTGTGCTGCAGAGGTGCCAAGAGTAAAGAAAGTAATGCTTATATATTTGAATCAATATTAAATTAGTGGTGTCTGAGGTTGTGTGAACAGTGCAATTCTGAATTATTTGTCTGTTTCTTATTGAGATTATATAGTTGACATGTGCCTGAATTGGTTTTACTTCAATGTCTAAAACTCATAACTTAAATTGCTTGTACAGGGTGTTTTTCTTTTATAGGCTTTGTAAGCAACTTAGTATTATATTTCTATTACACTGATCATGGGGAGACCAAGTCTTATTGGTTTCTTCCTGTTTAATACCTTTGGGAAACTGTTGAAAGCACACAAAAACCAATGCAGGTCTTCTGTGTGAATGGAAGTTAGGCTACATGTCTTTTCAGATGGATGTGAGCTGTACTGTCCTTCCACTTCTGTTCCTTCATTGTTTCTATTGAAATCTGGGTACAGAACTCACGGTCTTGAAAGAGGAAGATTGGTGGCTTGGAGCTGAACATAGGCATGCAAAATTAGGGTCCTAGTCCCCTTATCTGCATCTTCACTGCTAGACATTCTCTAGACAAAGACTTCATCTCTGCCCCTCTCTAGTTCCCTCCCCCTGCCCCTCTCTGGTGTATTAATCATTATGGAGGCATAAAGAAAAGATTTCTGTCTATTAGAACAGCACAGTGTAGTCATATGAGTGAAGGACCCTTCTGTGCTTCATGGATTTACAGTGCATTTAAAAATAGGCCTCTTCTTAGGTATGTATCTGACCTTGAAAATGAGTGCAAAAACTTCATACAAATGGAGGTTGTAGAGTAAAAAGCTTTGTCATAAAAGCTTGTGATTGCAGAGCCCTGACCATCTGCCAGGAAGAGCATCATTTTCTGTTGCACTTCCAGCAAATGAAGTGAATGTTCAGTCCCAGGCCACAGATTGTGCAGTGCCACTTAGTCCCAACACTTCATTGCCTTACTGAAGTCACACATGTAAAATTCATACCCTGTGAAAAGACAGAAAGGATGGCCAGATGAGGTATTCTTTAAGCTGTGCTTTACCTATTTAGTTCAGTATTCATCCTAACCTGTGTTCAGGTAAAGCACACAGCTTTTCCTTTGAATTCTCAGTGGTTTCTGGGAGTTTTTGTTCAAAAGGTGTTTTAATTTGAACTAGTTTGGATTCAGCTTACATGCTGGCTGCTTGCTTGTGTGGGTTTCCCCCTCTCTTTTAAGTGCCCCAGCTACCAGATATGCCTTGAATAGGAGATACTCTCTCAGGTCCCTGTGGGTGTCACTGTGATCAGATCATTGCCAAGACAGCAGTACTGGTTAACAAATATAACTCTCTGCTAAACATCTTTTTTGATTCCTGAATGGCTTCCTAGATTTCTTCCTTCTTTCCCTGTTTACCTGGTTGTTTGGGGTTTTTTTTAAAGGCAAGGGCTTTAGACACTGCATGCAGCACTGCTATTTCTGCATTGTTTTGTAAAAACACCACAATTACAAAATAGGTAGAGGGAGTAACCTGGTCCATTCCAAATCAGTTAGCATGTGATTTGTTGTGACATTGGAAATGGAGGTAATGTTGCTTGCTCAGTAATTAAAGTCCCCTTTACTCAGTGCTACCCTTCCTGGTTGTACAAAAGGGGATGCAGAGAGATCACATTCCCTTCACAGAGAGAGAAAGAACAAACTGTGTTTAAACCTGTAGAGGCTGGTGCTAACCTGGCAGAGAGAATTACTAGTAAAGCTCTCTTGTATCTGGCATATTGTACTGAAAGCAGTCTAATCTACTTATGCAAGTTCCCTGCCAGTGTGCTAGGATTAAATCTGAGTTATTGTGGTACACAAAACATTACTTTAATTGCTCTTGCAGTACAGCTTGGTTTTTCCTGACACATATCAATTTAAACCTTAAATGCTCCTCTGTTGGTCATCTCATTTACAGTGATAAGGTATACAAGAAGGTATAAAGCATGATGCAAACATTACAGTTAGAAAGTTAAAGTTTCTAAACCTGGCTAGCACTAGATTTTTAAAAATTTATGTAGAATAAAGCTGTGTTTTAGGAGCATGCCAATATGGGTATGCTTCCATGAATAGCTACCAAGGATTAACTATTCATGCAGATGCTTTCATTCTTAAGCAATGTTGTTGAGTTTTTCCTTTTCTTACAGCAGGTAATTGCAGCATTCATGGGCACCCCTTTCAAAATTTGAAGTAAGCAAATGAAGTGTCAGATGAAAAACTCAGGAGCTTAGAACTTTGTGAGACAAGCTGTGTAGTTTGTTGCGTTGCTGAAGACTTCCCCCCTCCTCTTTTTTCCTCAGATGAACGGAAGTTAAAATTTTCTTTTTTAAACTACCTCTTCCCTGTGTTGTATCCCAGCCACTTTCTGGGTTCTGAGGAGTGACTTGAGTGGATGATTTCACCCCTGGTGTTGACATGTTGTGTCCTCGCTGCTCCCCATCCTTTGTGTTTGAGAGCTGCTCCTCTCCAAGTTAATGACAAACGTGGAAATCAGACCTCTGTTTTGGTAGATATTCCTAGAGAAAAATCATCCACATACATACGATGTTTTGGAAGGAAATTAGAAGCATAAAGTTGGGCAGTTGTGTTTCTGTGTGATACTGGAGATTTGCTGTGCTGCAGATGGAGAGGACAGATCCACATCTGCTTAGTTGGAAGTGGAGGGTTTTGGAGAGAGGGAGGGCAGAGAAGTCTTGGGCTGGGAAGTGCTGTTACAAAAAGCCTGAACTGCAGATGGCTTGAAAAACACTTCTGTGGGGAGATGTGGGTTTTAGATCTGGAGCTGGATGTGGCTTGGACAAGCAACTCTGAACTCTGCTAATGGGTTACAGGCAGTCTGTCTCATCAGAAATGTTCCTTTAACCCCTCTGTCTCTATGTTTACCTCGGGCATTTCTCTGTCTTCCTAGGCACTGCCAGGCTTTCTTGTTCGTGGTGTTGGCTAAGTAATAATGATTGCCAACATTTTAAGAGGGTTCCTGTGTCAAATACTGTCAAAGCTGGAGAGGCAGAAGGAAAAGCAGAAATCTGTGGAAGCCTTCAAGGCTTTTACTGTGAGTCAGAAGCTAGAAAGGACATCTGTACAGAGCAGTGTAGTTAATCCAGCCTGAGTCCCAGTGCTGTCCTACAGAGGCAGCAGAGAGGAGAAACCTTTACCCAGATAAAACTGGAATTAATACAAGAATTTGTTAACTCGTGAGTTGAGCCAGATATGCTAGCTTCAGATGGGGGGACTTTTTTGAATTCAGAGGCAGGCAGTTGACCTTCAGCAAATGTAGAGAGCTTATTTCTTGTTTTCTTAGGTGTGTTGGTGTGGGGAAAAAACTTCAGTGACAGAGACATCTGCTTACATGTTTCCCATATCACTATCCTGGGCATCCTCAGTTTTTCTGAGTGTTTCTAAATGATAGTCTAAATGTTGTGGTGATGCTAATTTTGGACATTGGGTGCACCACCAAACTTGTGTCACTGTGTATCTTAACCATTTTATTATTACAAGTTAATTACATTATCTTGCTCCTAGTATTCTAGTGAGCAGCCTTATGTTTTAATGCAGTGGATATTTTTTTCTCTTTTTTATCCTCTCTAAGTTAGAAGGTAATTTTAACCTTTTGTACCTAGTTTAAAGATGTGTACCTTCTGATTTTTAACCTGTTTCTGGATGTCAGGCTGCTTGGATCCAATGCTTTAGCAGATAAACATATTTGGAAACTCTAAGAAAGAGTCATGTTAACTGATATCACCCTCCCCAGTGCTATGCACCTCTTGCTCTGTTCTTCTTCCTTAGAGGCACAGTTAAGGTATCCTGGGCTTTAATTATTGATTCAGCATCTCTGAGGAAGCAAAAGCAAGCTGCTTCTCTATACAGATTTCTGAAATGTAGCACATTTTTGGGTAAGATGTCTTGAGTATCTTCAGTGAAGATGAAAACTTCAATATGGTTAGGTACTTGCTAGCCCCTTTCTTTTTCCTGTCCTCCCTCACCTGGGGTGGGAACCAGCTGCTGTCTAAGCACAGGGCTGATGCCCTGAGTTCAGGCACATTCCTTCTGAGTACAGCACCTTGCTCTTTGTCCTGTATATGATTTTTTTTATTTATCAATAAAATATTTAAGCAGTGGCACTGTGTTTTCACACGACTCCCTGTGAGATCCTGCTGGGAGCAGAGATTGTCCCTATGTTCTAGGTGTGGGTATATGATACCGAAAGCTGTGCATTAACACCTGGGCAGCAGTCTGTATTTTAATAACACTTCCCTTGTGCCTGCCCATGGAGTGTGTGGTAAGGGTGCTGCTTTTTGGCTTCAGCCACACCAGCCTCCTTGGGGCACTCCAAATGTCTGGCAAGTGATAGCACTAAATCTTGCAGTGTAAATAAATACAACCCAGCTCTGTAGATAAGAGATCAACACAAAGGTTAATTTGCATCCTGTGCTCATCTAAAAACAGTCTCTGATAATCTTCTGCAGTGGCTGGAGCAGTTGTAAATGGCATCTCTCACTGCACCTCCCTGGCTAAAGGCAGAGTGAAGGGGAGATGTGGGGCATGGCGAGGAGGATGCTGTGCTGCAGCTCCCCGTGTGAGGGCTGCCCTGGGGTCTGTCCCTCTCTGCTGTGGTGTGATTTGTGCCAGCTCCAAAATGGGAAGTAGCCCAAGGCTGCTGCTGAGCTAACAGCTTCTGCTCCTCGTCAGGGCCAGCAGCATGCTGTGACAGAGTGCTGTGTGGGTGGGTGCTGCTTAGGGGACTGGAAATAGCATCTCTGCTTGGCGCTGTATTGAGCAAGCCCAGGTGGGGAGTTGGTGCTAGGTAAATGCTGGGCAGTAACTGCCTACAGAGTGCTAATATGCCTGTACAGACAAATTCTGAGGTTTAAACTCAACATTTGTTCAGTTCAAACAAGAAAATAGATGTTCAGTAGGTATTTCCACACTGTTTTATCTTGAAAATGCAAATCAATCTCAACTGTGAAAGTACTTTGCTATCAGTAAGCTTTCTGCACATCTTTCCTAAAACGTAGAAAATAGAAATGTCTTAATTTAATGTCTCTTGTAGATTACTTGAATTTATGTATGTATGTAATTTAAGCTGTCATAGTTAAATGTATGCACACTGGTGCTTGAAAGGAATACAGTTCCTGCATGTTTTCAGGGTTCAAACAAGGATTGGGGAATAGTCAGAATACATAAAAAAATTCCTTTTTGTAATGAGATTATTTCTGAGATGTAGGCTTCTGTAATCTATCACTTTAGTTTTGAGCATAAACTGCTAGAGAAACTCCTGTAATTCTCACTGACAGATTTTTTGTATCTGGTGGGGATGTACACAAGCACTGAGCAACCATTACCCAGGAGATGCCCTCAGCAATCCTTTTCCCTGCTGTCTGAAAATGCCCACTTTATGAGAGAAAGAAGGCATCACTTGCCTTCTTGTGTGTACCTCCCTGTGTGGGCTTGGGATTTTTCTGTGTTTACTTCGTGGAGGTGGTGGTTGTCAGTGGTCTCACTAACTAATCAAATTGTTTTTTAATTCCTGCTTTCTGCAGCATTTTCAATATTCTGCTGAGTTCATTCAAGAGGTGCTGGTAAATCTGTTGAGGAATGCAATCTTCTGATTTCCTGCTCTCTAAACCTGCCAGGATGAGCTCCTGGGCACCAACAACATCCTTCTGCAGTCACTGGGTTGTGGGCGAGTGGGGAACCCCCTTCCTTGCTGAGAGACCGTGGTCTCGAAAATTACACATTCCATAAATGGATATTAAAATATACAATATGTGTTTCCCAGTAGCTCAGTAATTATCTAGAAAAGTATTACTTTTGCTGGCTTCACAATTGTACATTTAAAGTGTGTAGCATTGACCATTCATTCTATGGGAAGAGGAGAGGGACAGTATAAATATGGCTTTTCAGTCAGCAGAAGAAGGGATTAAATGATGATGCACTAGAACTGGTGAGGGTGGTGGTGGGAAATACTTGTTTTCTGTAGCTTCCCAAGGTTTTCGGAAGTGTGTTCTGTAAACTCACAATTGATTAGCTTTCATTCACTTGTTTTGCTAGTCTGATGTGCTGAAAGAGGCATGTAGAGTTGTTGATACTTGCATGTTTCTCACATGCTGGTTTCTTTACTGCCCCAGAAATGAGTTGGTGTATTTAAATGACAAACAAAAAAAAAAACCCAAACCAACAAACAAACAAAAAAAACCCCCAGAAATTCAAAATCCTTCTGAACTTTGAGTATGTTCTGGCTTTCTTATAGGCTGGTCCAGGGACCACCATCATGGCTTCAGGAGTCCAGGATTTTAACAGAACAGAGTCTGACAGACTGAATGAGATCAAAGGTCACCTGGAAATAGCCTTACTGGAAAAACACTTTTTACGTAAGTATAAAATGCTCTGTGGAGAGGAATGGTTTAGGCATTCTGAAATAATGTTTCTCTAACTATAGAAGTTGGCATCAGAATTTTGAGGTGTGCTGATGTGCAGATAGTACATGGGTTTATGCTTCCCTAAGAAGAACTTTAAAGCATTCCCAAGGTTTCTGGGTCACTTGGGTATTTTTTTCCTCATTGTGTTCCTCACAACATACTCACTATATGACAAAAGCTGCATAGTTGAAATCTTGGTGTTGACATCTGCAGGTTGTCTTAGAACTAAGTCAACCTCAATGTGCCTACAATAGGTGTTTTTCTTTATAGTAGTAATTGCTAAGAAGAGATTTATGGAGGGGAGACCAGTTCATTTTCATGGCAGCTGTTTCAACAAATAATGCACCTTAAAACATATGTCTCTTAACATTGTATGTATTATTGGTAAGTGGTGTAAGAAATACAGAGAAGAGTGTCTGTAGATTTAAAGTGTTAGTTGTTTGGGCTTATGCTTATAGGTATGTACATATGTGTGTATAATGAGAAAAAGTTGTTATTCATGGCTAGAGGCAGCTGCAAGATTTTGGGGATTTTATCTCAGCAGGTCTGAACTGTTGATTTTTAAGACAGGATAGTTAAAAACAGAAAAATGGGAAACAAAATAATTTCATAGAAGTAGAGATCTCTGTAATAAACCAATGAGAATTCTTGCTCAGCTGCTTCCCAAAATGGCCATTTTAATATTTTGTTTTTGAACTTCAGAATATGAGGGTTGTTTTTATGTGTTCAAAGCTTGTCAGATATTTTCTAAGGGGTAGAAATAACAAGACTATAGATTCTGTTCAATTTCTAGACTATAATCCAATGACAAGACTTAGGTTTTTATCTTCAGCATGTTCTCGAGGATTTGTCGTTAATTTTCTGTGACTTGTTCTTCATTTGGCAATATTTCTTTGATACGTTTTCTCCTGATGTGTATAAAAGTGAGGCCTGATAAAGGAGACTAGGCAGGAATTTATAACAAGCTGCTGTCAGCTTCTTCCAGTACCTGGAAGAGGTATCATGGTTGGAATGTCAGGCAAAAACTGAAAGATCTGTTTGACTTGCCTTGTTACTTTCAGTGATGTACTGATTTTTATTTAACTGTTGGGTACAGAGTTACCATGTACTCCTTCCATCCCCCAAGATACATTGCTTAAGCTCCTGTTATGCAACTGTTTTTTAAGATAGATTGGACGCGTGATTTCTCGATGCAATCTGATGTGCAACAGAAACAGTAGGACTTACCAGAACTGATTTCTGATTTGAAGTAGGATGTGCTTTTTGATGTAAAAACATGATAGGCCTCTCAGGCATTTCCATGGCTGGTGAATTCGTTCTCCTTCTTAGTATGTTCTTACAGTAACTAAATGGTGCACACAGGTTTGTGAATATTGGTAGTCTTCAGGTTCCTGCTATAATTTGAGAACCTTCTGATCAACTGTTACTTGTGGGTGAATAATTTTTCCTTTGTGCAGAGCTTTGTAGTGAGCTCCAAGGTGAAGGATAGAGAGGTTCACCCTTTTGTGTAAACTTTGAGCAGACGTTTGGGGTTCAGGCCAGCAGGGTGGTTCAGCTGGGTGGCTTGAGTCAGCCAGGGGTGTCTCCAGCCCTCACCTCTTCACCAGAGCCTGATGTTCACTGTAGCTGTAATTATAGCATTGTCCTGACAAATTGGTTGTAACTCTGTGCATAAAAACAAGAGTAATAATCATACCCTGGTTGAGAAATAAGTGGGATAAAGCTTATCCCTTATTTGGCCACTTTCCATTCAAAAGTTTGGGATGAAATAGGTCAACCATGTCAGTTGGAGTGAAGTAGGAGTTCAGCTTTGGCATATGGCTCCTGAGTCCTTACCTTTCCTCTTCTCTTTTGAGTTAGTTTGGGATTTTTGATACTAGAAATGCTTCATTATTGTTTTCTTCCCAAAAGTGAACTAATGGTTAGCAGAAAAACATTCTTGAAATGTGCAGTTTTTTCACTTCAGTTTGCCCTTGGAAGAAAGCCTGGTCGTTTTTTTTTTTTAAATCCTATTGCTGCAGTAGGTGTTTTTTAGGAAGGCTAGTTGCTCTGCAGTATTTCCATACTATTTTTAACTATGGAATCCCTTAAGGGCACCTTGCTATGATTGTGGTTTTGCATAAACTCTTTGCCACGTCCACATACTCCATTTTCCTCCAGCTGGGCATATGAAATTCAAATCAATTGCTAGTTAGTGCAACTTGCTAAGTTTCATGCATTTGCTTTTTAATGTGCTGTGGTTCTACTTGTTATCAGCTTGATTCTGACTTTTTTTGGCCTGTTCTTATGCTTTTATTTGTATTGGTATCATTAGCCAGGAGGTTTAAAGAGGAGATATTTCCTCTCAGCTCTGTTATGTGTAATGTACACATACACTACACAGCTGCAAGTCAATGTGGGTCTGTAATTTGAGGTGCCTGGCTAAATAGAGTTTTTCTCTAAACTCCTCTCAACCATTAGCAGGCACAAGCAATGGGTGCAGTTTGGCTGAGTAGTACATTCACTGAAACACATCCCAAACCTAATTGTAGCCTCTACAAGCTGCAGGGGAAATCCGGAGCAAGTAGGTATGGAGACAAGCTGTTGTCTCTAAGGGGAAAATATCTTCATCTGAGATGCCAGATGAATGTCTTCTTTAGCAAAGAGATAATCTAAACACGCAGAGATGTGAAGATGGAGAGGAATTGCTTAGCATGTGCAGAGCTGTAAATGCAAATCAAACGTGTCTGGAAATGCGAGGGATTTAAGCTGCGGACTGACGGGAGGGTGAGGCACGTGGAGAGAGGGATCTTGGATAATGTCTTAAGCAAGGGGGAGGGATCATCTGATCCTCCCAGCTAAAGGGGTTAAAGTTGCTTTTCCTGTCTGTGTGGGAATAGTCTTAATCTCTTTGTTCTAATGGCTCATTCTGAGCCTTGTTGTAGGAATGCTGAAAATGTGCCTGTTGGGTTTGTGGTATTGATGTGGGTTCCTTCAGAAAAAGTCTTGGAACACCAGCTGAATGAAGAGGACTTAGTCTGCTGGAGTTTCCAGTGCATGTGGTTGGAAAAAGCTTTGTCTTGGAGCTGGGACAATCAGAATCATTTATTTCTAAAGGACTTCCTGTTTTTATAACCTAGTTTTTAATACTAATGAACACTGCCTTGGGCTGGTTGAGGGCTCAGTTTGGGAAGGCAGCTACTGACCCAGGGCAGTTAGATTGATATGCTAAGATTAGTAGTGGTTTTAGTGTTTCCATTTCAAAACCTGGTTGTATCTTAGCAAAAAATAAAATTGTACTTGCTGCTCTTGCATTTGAAAGGCAAAACAACCAACAAAACAATCTTTCTGCTTTTGCATCTTTTTTGTTTGAGGTAAACACCTTGCTTCCTGTTACTTCCTGTGCCTGCTTATAGAGGGCAGTTTTGGAGATACCAGCGCTCTTGTCCTGCTGCCACAAGGTGCTTTGTAAACACACATGCATCCTGTGGTTTACATGAGGCATTAGCTAATTCTGATTCAAGGGTGTTCAAGCCTTTTGCAATGCGGAATTCAGCAGCTCAGGAAAGAGGAGTTGGTAGCACCAGCTGAGAGTGAATAAAGCAGGTGACTCTTAGAGAAGAGGGTTAGTCATGAACTGGTAAATCAAAGGAGCCTCACATGAAGATGAGGAGCACTAGAAGGAAATACAATCCTCTCCCACAAGGGTTTTTACATTGCACTCCATACAGCAGTCTGTGGCAGGAGTCTTTAAGGCCTGGACCACCAAATCAGAGGTCTCAGTCATGATGTTTATACCACATGACAAAAGAAGTTGGGATTATGCTGCTTTCCCATTGAAATTTCTGCTCTGCCACACTGTTCATCCTCATGTCTTTTTGAGCCATTTATGTGACTAACTCCATAGTATTTTCTCTGGCTCTCACTTTCTTATATAAAAGACCTGATGATTCTGTTTAAAAACAGCCTAGAAGAATACTGACCTCATGGAAGTAGAGCTCTAGAAAACCACACATGATTCTTAGGCAGAACTGGCATGTTAGAAAGTGTTACACCTCAGAGGCCAAGTGTGTGCTGACCAGTAAAAGACCTATGCTGAAAAGTCCTGTTCTGTACAGAAATGCTAATACCTCCTCAAACAGACTCTTGTATAATTGTATGCAACAAGCTGCACCAGAATCAAATTACCAACTGTGTCAGAATAACTTTGGTTTAATTTCTCCTGATAGGAGGATCATGCCAGCTGCAGTAGCAGAGCTAGAGAAGAGCAGAAGAATAGATTCACTGCATTGGTTTTGCTGTTTTCTTACTGACCTAGCAGTCTGTAATCTGAACCTTGGGTTCAGAAATCTTGAAGCAGAATCTAGAGCCGATTTGAACTGATTTACATAGCAGGTGAAGACCCTGGAAAGAGAATAAGCAGCTGCTGTGTTTATCTGAGAGACCCAAATACCAGCTGTGGGCCATAATAGCCTTTCCTTGCTACATGGTCAAGCCTTGGCCAAGGGATCCCCCATGCTGCCCCATGGGCTCTGAAATAAAGTGTGCCAGTGCTGGTGAGTGCTGAGGGTGCTGTGACACTGGAGCTTACCCTGGGTTTCTCACATCCTTTACTCCGTCCTCTAAACTTCCTTTCTTTCCATTTAAAATCCTGGACTCTCTAGCACTAAAAACATGTCCCTGGGAGATTTGCATGTCTCTTTTGAGATTGTAGAGTTCCTCTGATGAAGACTGGTTTGCCTGTGGTGACTGGTGGGAAATCTTGAATGTTTATCCTGGGCACCCAGAGATGATGCAGTAAAAATATGTATGAGTCCAGGCTTTGATATAGTGCTGTCTCTTTACCAGAGCTGCTCTCATTTGCTTACTAATAAATTTAAAAGTTTTTCCAGGTCT
Organism: Dicaeum eximium; assembly: GCA_013396995.1. NCBI lineage: Eukaryota > Metazoa > Chordata > Aves > Passeriformes > Dicaeidae > Dicaeum > Dicaeum eximium. The sequence goes on along the minus strand of VWZP01007629.1, from coordinate 1,403,496 downwards.
GACATCTGACTGGGAGACTTCTCAAAAACTACAGAAAGTTTTTTAAGAGGTGTAGGAAAGGTTTTGGTTATACCCAGAGATACTTATATTATATACTGTGTATGTTGACTTCATTTCTAGCCTTCGTGGGCAAAAAAAAAAGCTCCAAAAAGTCAGAGCTCCAAAGCTCTGACTTCATTTTCCTGGAAACACTGTTGGAAGAGGCAGTCGTGAGCAGTGTAGAGCATTTGTTTGGGGGTCAAATAGGCATCAGTACAAACTAATGAGCATTCAGATCTCCATTTCTTATCTTCAAGGACTCTGCTCTGACTGGTGGAAGAGACAGGTTGGGCTTTTGTTCACTCTCAACTTGACTTCCAAGAGCATGAGGTTCCTGAGACCAAGGGAGAGGGAAAAGATGTGACTCCCAGTCACATGCAGCAGCAGGCTGGAGTCCTGGGCTGATCCTTGTTCTGAGCCTGGCTTGTGCAATCTGCCACTGACATTGTACAAAGCATGTACTTGATGATGTAGGTGGTGATGCTGTAGATGAAGATGCCCAAATGCTACAGGATCTCATATTGTCACACTGCCTTTTCATGAGAGTGATGAACCAAAATGCAGCGCAGTGCTCAGAGGGATGTATTGTTCGAGCTCCTCCAGAGCCTTGAACAGATACCACCTACACACTGTGTTATGTACATGGGCTGTGCCTGTTTCTGCCTTTTCTTTGTGTGCCCAGCTTGGCTTTGTGAATTGCAGAGACGGTGTGAAAACCCAGGCAAGGCAATGGTCAGCACCGTTCTGCCTCTCCCTTTTGTATAACTGGGACAGAGATTTTGGGAGCCCCATGTGGAACCTGCATTTCCCTGCTCAGCTTAGTAACACAAAAGCCTTGGAAGAGCCTACCACTATTCCTGAGCCAGACGTTATTTCAACATTTATAGACTGTTTCACTTCTGCCAAAACCACAGAGTGAAAACCATTCCTGCAATAATGACAACATTTTTGCAGCTCTGTTTATTTTAGGTGGGTTTTGCAACACTTCTGCCATTTTTATTCTCTGAAATTTCTGAAAATTCATAGAGCAGCAGTATTTTTCATTACTTTTAAGCTGACCTTTGAAGTGTATCTAGCAATACAAAACTTTCCACTTGATGTTTTGAGAAGGGGGTCTGTCTCAGTAAGCTATAATTTCAGGAAGTGTAATTTTAAATCCTTCCCAAATGAAGGGGAAATGATCCAGATCTGTGTCTATTACAGCATTCTAGAGCTCCACTGAAAGCACTAAATGTAAATGTAAAGTTACTAATTGGTAGTTAGCATAATGATTTTGTACAAACCTTAGCAATGGCATCTTAGTTCTTTCTAACCTCACCCACTCCAAGTAGGACATAACAGCAATGGTGAGAGAAGAGTCTGGAACAGTTTGCACAGAGGAAGAAGACTTTGTCGAATATGATGTGTTTTGTAAATCAGTCTTCCTCATTACATGAAAGAGAGCACTTTATAGGAAACCCTTGCTGTTCAGGTGAGGAGAATAGTACTAGTGAATATTGACTGAGAGAGAATGATAATTCAGACTCTGCCTTACCTTCCCTTTCTCTGGATCAGGGTTAGCTTATTTCCTAGCAGCAGAGCAGAGCCCTGTCAGCACACTGCTCCCCGTCCTTTAGGTGTATGCAAAGAGGCTCAAAAACTGGTCCTCTAAAGCTCTGCTTAGTCTAAGTACTGGGGCAGGAGGTCTGTCTTTGGAAGAGCAAAGAGAAGCACAAAGGAATGATGGAGACAAAACAAAGCAAAAAGTGATTGTTTAACTGTGAAACCTGTGTTAAAATTTTAAAAGGGAAATTGGCATGACTGGTTCTGAGTATGACAGGTCACTTCTTTGTTTTTATGTGTGCAGACTTGGCTGGAGAAAGGTGATATTGAAAATGTGGGGTTTATGTTTATCTGTTTGACTTCTCCACTCTACCAAAATACCTACATAAAACAGGGCAGAGAGGAGGGAAGGATATGCACTCAATAAAGATACTTAATCTCTATTGATTCTGTCTGCCTTTAGCTTTTTATGACTCCAGTATTCCTATTAGAAAATATTTTTGTTATGTTTTCTGTATGAGAGATTCATGCAAAGAAGGAAGATGCCTGACCACAAGGGAAAGCCATTAAATTGACAAATCAAGGTGTTCATAAGTGCAAAAGAAAAAAAAAAAACAACAGAGTTCTTCAGACCGGTTGTTGTCCTTTGGAAGCTTTGGAAGAGCTATGGAGAACAAGAATGCTGATATCTGCTTTGACAAAGGACATTTTTAGGTTCTTCCTTCATAAAATCCTAGGAGTAATCCTCCTAAGCAGTGAGCTTTGGGATTCCCAAGTGCAGTGTGGAAGTCCAAGCATGAAAGATGACCTTAAGAGGTGACTTTAAAGGACAGTTAATAAAGTGGAGCTGCTAGAGTGATGGCTTAAATAAGCACTTTGTCAAGCATCTGACATGCAAAGAAATAGAATATCTCACAATGTCTGGGATCAAAAGGTAATGTTTTATCTGAAATCTTTTGGGTAGATTTATGATAAGTTCTTTGGCAATCTCCATGGTTCTCAAGTCACTGACGGAAAAAACATATGCCCTGGAGAAAGAAAATAATGGATTAGAAGAAGAACCTGTAACAAATAATGCACAATTAAGCTGTATCTAGTTATAGCTATGAATTGTGAACATGTCTTCAGAGGAGTATGTAAATTGCAGAGTAACTGTAAGCAGGAAAAAAAGGGTCAGGGAATTCCATTGCAGGTTCTTCCTCCATCACTGCTGGTTGGTCTGGCAATATTCTTTGTTTGTCTTTGCTTTATCAGAGGTGATGGAGCCGTTCCATGTCTTTCACAGCACTGCCATTTGCTGCTGGTTCCTACAGTGAAGACCTAAAGCTCTTCAGTGTCTATGATGATAAAAATAGATCTGTTTTCAACCTCCTGACATTTTGTTGGTAGCATTATACAGTCAGTTTACTTGGGACAAAGGTAACATATTAGCTTTCTGTAGGAATTGGGAATCTGTTAAGGGTGGAAGCTGCCTAGCCTGGAGACAATTCCCAGTTTATCCCCAGTCTATCTCCATCAGCACAATGGTGAGATCCAGATTGAAGGTGTGTGGTTGAGATTTAGTGTGTTTAGTGACAATTAAATAACATACTTGAATTCCAGTAATGTTCAAAGGGTTGTAAGGAGATTTACCATGATTAACATAGATGTAGAAGGGTTATTTTTGTCCTGTTAAGCACTGGTGTTTCCCCATGTAAATATGACAGGGTTGCACACATGCTTTTTGCCATTTCTAGTTTTTAACTCAGGTTCCTTAGATTTAACACTAAACTGAATTGAGGTAGCTAGAAACAGTGACTGGCAGTCTCTAGCTCTGCTCTGAAAGAAATTTTTGGTCACTTTGTCCCAGAGGGGGATTTCGCAACATACCTGTAGGTCTAGGAAGAAATGGTATTATGTAAAACAGCTACGAGGAGGCTCCCTAATCTACCTCCAATCCTGGGATTAGGGAAACATCCGCTTTACTGCACAAGCAGTTTTGAATTAGAAATCCAACATTCTGCCACGCCTTTCTAGCCTGATGTATCATCCTTCTTTTCTAAACACTACTCACATTCTGTTCAGTCTCACCAGAACTAAATACTTGGGTGTTTAAGTGCTTTTTAGCAGAATTTTTCTTACAGGGGGGTATTCTGGGGAGCAGCAGACTGAAATTTTTAATTTGCTGTAGTGGCTGATGCTGTAAGATGATGCAACAAAAAACTGGGTGCTGCTGTCTTAGAGCAGTTACATGGTATCAGATAAGCTTTTTAAAATGTTAAGTCTTCCAATTGCAATTGTCAAATCCTTAGAGTTCAGGTGCAACAGTTGCATCACACCTCATACAGGATAAAATGATGTAGAAAAACCGAAATGGATATGTTTTTGTGGTAACATGTGAGATACATCACTGATGATGGTCTTTACTATGGGGTCAATTTTCCTAGGGTTTACAGTGCAGTAAGAAGTGTAATAATTACTGTCACTGAAACACCATTGTTGCCTTGTCTTACAGACTTTTATAGTTCATTTTAAAGAGCAATAGCATCATGTCCTGCTTTTCCACACAAGTTGACTTTGCTGGAGAGCTTCTAAAGCATTATTTCAGGGTCACACCTGCTGTCAGAACCTAAAGGGTTACCCAGTGTGTAGGTATTTAGAGGTTGTGACTGAGCTTCTGTAAGACTCAAGGCCATGGAGGTTTTTTTACTCTAAATTCTCTACTTCATTACAGATTGGGGAAAAAAAATCATGGCTAGCAACTATACCTGTGATTTATAACTCAAATATATATCTAGATACATGTGTATATATAAAAAAATATATATTGAGCTCTTATAAATTCTTGGGAGCAATCAGTAGTGTGGCAGCGACCAAGTAGGTGTATACTGTTACAGGCTACTACAAGCTTTTCACTAATGAAGCAAACTTTCCAGTAAAACGATGGAAAATGTAATTATGATGGACTATTTATATGCACAGATACAAATGTTTACATTAATATCAGTATCAGGCTTATTGGATGGGTGCAGAATGGGCCAAACCATCCCAGATGTGGGAGGACAAACCAAACTGTTCTGGGTGAGGGTCCAAGATCTCTTAGAAAGTTTGTGTGAAGTTCATCCTGTTTAGGAAAGGAAAAGTATGTGCAGCATGCGAAGTTCTCGGAGAGAGAAGTTTGGTTTTGGATAACAATTAAGCCATATCAGAGAGAAATAAAGAAGTGTAGAACTCTACCGCTTCAGCAGCCAATAGACGCTGTTAATTTCTATATTTAACCCAGAATAGCAAACAGATTTTGTTTTCTGTTCTGTGAGGCCAATTACTATTTTTCTAGACTCTGTTCTTTTTCTTGCAGATATAACAGCCAATGGCAGTTACCAAGTCTTACTTTCTGAGGATGTTTTCCCTGTTTTCAGACTATTTTTCACCTTTTCAGATAATAGTGGCTGCTGTGGTTCCTTGTTTTTGTGCTTATCAATGGTATCTCAGGGTATCTCAGGTTTCTAGGTACCAGGCTGTGCATTTCAGAGAGGCCAGCTGCACTTCTCAACAATGCTTTGGTTCCCAAGCTTGCCAGCATTTTCTTTGTCAGTATCTCAGTGGAAACTTTCTTCTTATAGTAATTTCTCCCCTCTAACCAGGTCAACTTTATGGCTGCTCACTTCACCTGAATGTCCAGCTAAGACATGCACTGAGCCTCTAGCAATATTTTAATGTTTCTTGCCCTGGAGAAGATCGTGAGCTGTGATGGATATGCCTGGGAAGGAAATTATGGAAACTGATTAATCTGGAAGCTTGAAGCTTGACCTTTTATGTTTTACCCTTCTGTGTGTGTGCAAAGTGGGGAAGATGTTTGAAATCATGGCGGGTACTCATCTGTAAAACTCAGTACATCGATACCAGGGTGAAATGTTCGTACAGATTCTTCTCAGGGGTCCCTTACCTCTGCTCTTTGTAGCAGCTTCACTCATTCTGCAGGAGGACTCTTCATGGATAGAGAAATCTGCTTTAAAAGTTCAGCTTGGCCAAGTTCAGCTTGTGCAAATGGTAGATAATTTCAGGGGAGAGAGCAAGGAAGAACTTCCCCCCCCTTCCCCTCTCTGTGGCTTCTGTTGCTTAGCAGACTTAGGAGTATTTAACTAACTGAACACGAAGGTTTTACAGTGCCAGACCACACTGGTGCCAAAGTAGCAACAAATACTGCTTTAAGGTCTTGATGAGGTGGATTTGAATTGCAGTCATGTATGGGAAAGTTAGGAAATGCTCTGAAACGTGAAGCTATGACAGTCCTTAAGGATTGGATGTTGTATTTTTTTTGGTATGTTTTATTGGTATGTTTTTAGGAGTTTCGCCTCTTTCACTGTGCAACCTTTAACTCTGCCTCTTTCCATAAAGAATATTTGGCACTGTTTGTCCTCTTTGGAGGACAAGAGGTAGAATTTCTGGAGGTTTTGCTTTGGTTTTAGTAGTACAAGATGTAGCGCAGTCAGAACAACTGGAATTACAGAAGCTGAAAGATCTGACTTTCAAGGACATTGAGGTTAATTTATAATGTGTGTGGTTTTCTTATGTACACAAAATGCATAGTCAGTTCCTCTCTAATAAAACAAAAAATGCGTCATGAAGAATTTTTTCCCTTTAATGGTCTTAAGAAGATAACGTCTCTATCAAGCTTTGGAACTTTCTGTGATATCTTCATGATATTGCACAAGCTCCTGTGCATTTGAAGTGCAACAGATGTTTCCACTCAGCTGTGTGCAGGCTCTTGTTCCTGGAACAAGGCAAGCCCTTGAAAGTAGGGTAAATTAAGTAGTTTTCTTGTTGGATTTAAAGTTCCTTTTGGATAGTTAATTAGGAAAAGCTCCATGTAGAAGTCTGCCCTTATATCTGTGTCTTTCCATTTATTTACAGGAGAGATAATACCTGCTGCAACAGTGACATTTCCCTACCTCAGCCTTGGGGATTCTCAGCTTTAGTTGCTGGAGGATAATGTGGTTTCTGTGCTCCAGCTCTTCCTCCCAGGGTCACTGACTATCTCTCAGTGGGGAGATGGATAACAGCACTCCTTTCTCTTTGGTGGAGTTCAGTCTGTAGCTTCTGAATGGAAGCCATAGTGTTGTACCCTTGATTCATATGACTTCTTCCCATCTCTCCTAATTCTGTGCTCTGAAGCTCTTACTCTGCTGCAGGAGCACAGACAGTCTCCCACCAGCAGAATAGGTGATGGGACACACTGCACCAGGGCTTCCTGCAGGGCACAGAGAGTGGATCAGTTCCTCTGGACATTTGCACTATGGCTTCAGACCTTCTCAAGAAGCTTAGTGATTGGAGTCAGTGAGGCTCAGATATTAAAATTCTCTGATTATCAAGAATTTAGAAGGCAGTATGTCACAGGAAATGAAAGAGATTGTGTAACAACCGTCTGGAGGGTATAACATGGTATACCAGTCTTGTAAAACAATGTAAAAAGCCTGAGTCTGCTGTGTTTTTGATGATAGTGGAAATAGCAAGTAGTTTCTGCTGTGGTTTGTTGTAAACTTGAAATACACCTACTGTTCTGCTATTGGTTGTTGTGATTGAGCTTAAAAACCATCCCAGAGAAAAAAAATTTGGTTTAAAAAGAAAAAAAAAAAAAAAAGGGAGAGAGATTCCCAATCTTACTTTTGCCATGTCTCATGTATGCCTATCTGGGAAAACTTGTCAGTAATAGCGACCCCATTCTAGAGTAAAATAAGGTCATGAGCAAGGGCACTGCCAGTAATAAAAAGCAAGGCTAATTAGCCACAAAAAAGCCTTATGCATACTTGGTAGTAACTTCTTGTGAAAAATATTGTGTGTATGTATAAGTAAATATGTGTTTGTATAAGTAAATATGTGTGTATTTATATATATAATTATTACATGAAAGTTAGAAAGACACTCAATAACCTTGGAAAAGTGTAAAAATTTTAACTTAGTTTCTTGTTTCACAACCCTTTCTTAAAATTATAAGGTGCTGAGGCTCTTAGAGGGACCGTCTGACTTGGTGCCAGAAATTGATGAGCATGGGTTTATATGGCATCATATAACTTCTTTTGAGTGCATGGTTTCGTATTTTCCCACCCACAGACATGAGGGAAGAAAACAGATTTTTTTTTTTTCTTTTTTGTTACAACCATTGGATTTCATAATAGAAAGCCTTTCCTGCTGATTATTTATTTGGGGAATGAAGAGTATGTCGTGTTTAAGTAAAGATAGCTTGTACCAAGGGCTTATTTTGTATCTTGAAAAGAAAACTTTAGAGTTGTTTTCCTCTTTGCTTAACAATTGTAATGAAACATTTTGTACTTGATGCAGCTGTGTGTTTTTTACGAAGTCTGTCTAGCCCATGAATACTTGTTTTTTTTCTGGTGAACATATTTGATATAGGACAGCTGAAAAATCCCCCATACCTAATTTGTCATAATTAGATTTTAAATTTCTTATAGAAATACTTCAGGGTAACTAAATCTTTATCTTCTTTAATTAACAGAGGAGGAGCTCAGGAAGCTGAGAGAAGAAACAAACGCTGAAACATTAAGGCAGGAGCTAGAGAAGGAACGGCAGAGGAGATTAGAACTAGAACAAAGAGTCAATGAAGTACTTAAAGCAAGGTAAGAGAAACATCTTTACTGTAAAGTTGAAAGCCACTTGAGATCTCTGACTGTCTCTGGGAAGTGCTGGTAAAAGCATATATTTCCAGCCTAGGTTCTCTTAAAATAAATTAGTAGTTCACAGGGAGAGCAGCTGTCTATGTTGTCCTGTAAAACTACATAATTAACATCCATGTACATGTAAGTTACTTGGCCATACATACTGCTGTAGCTACAGAAGTGCCACGACACTTTGTAGTTGAGATAGCCTTCATGTCACCTCTTCCGATTCCCTGCCTCTGGGATCTTGCCTGCCTGGAGCTACTGAATGCCAGAGCCTTTGCCATGCCATTGTATATGCTTAACCTTCTCAAAACCTGTGTCTTCTCCAGACTGCCCAATCCTTGTTTACTCCTATTCTAGCAGCAGCAAGGATGTCCCAGTGCCACAGCAAAGCCCTAAATGCATGCCAGTAACTGGAATTTGAGCCTTCCTTGCCACTGCAATAACAGATCGAAGCACATCCCCATGCCCCTAGGTCCTTTCAACCTCAAGGGCATCCATCTTGGTGATGCAAAGCATCACATTTGATGTTGTCTCTCCTTACTCTGCTTAGGTACATAGATCTTAAGACCACAGCAGTTGCTTGGGGGCCTGGTTGTTCTAGACCACTTGTGTACGTAGCTGCCTGTTCTATCTTCCCCAGCAGTAGTTGAGGTTACTCAGCTGAGCAGCAGGATCCATGGCTCGCCACCAAGTGCTGTCATCAGGAGACAGTGCAGGCTGAGTTGGTGATCACATGCTAAGCACTGCCACTTACTTAGAGGTGACAAGCAAAAGCAGACAGGCAAAACATTTTGCTTGGATATGCGGTTTTGCAGTGCCATACAAATTCTTCCCAGCCTCCCTCTTCCTTCTGTACTCAGGTGTAAAAATACCTTCCTTCTCAGGTCAGTCCACATCCACTGCTAGCAATGGAAGTAGGAGCTATTTATAGGAAACACGTGGGCCTAGTTTCTTCCTGTTGTCTGTCTACCTCCTGCTCCCATGGAATCATAGAATTATTTAGTTTGGAAACGACCTTTAAGATCATCCAATCTAACCATTAACCCAGCACTGCCAAGGCCACTGCTAAACCACGCAGTCCAGAGCCATATCTACATGTCCCTCTAAATACCTCCAGGGATGGTGACTACTCCCTTGATAGCCTGTTCCAGTGCTTGAGAACCCTTTTGGTAAAGGAATTTTTCCTTACACCAAGTCTAAAACTCCCCAGTGCAACTTGAGATAATTTCTTCTTGTCCTATAGCTTGTTACCTGGGAGAAGAGGCTGACCCCCACCTGGCTACAACCTCCTTTCAGGCAGTTGTGGACAGCAATGAGATCTCCCCTGAGCCTCCTTTTCTGCAGGCTAAACAACCCCTGTTCCTCAGCCACTCATTGTAGGCATACACATATACTTTATTTACAGGTGTCAGAAGGTCCATTGCTGTCTTTCACTTCAGTCTCTGTTTGCAGACCTGTTAGCCATGAATTTATTTAACACTATTAATTGCTGGAGCTATCTTCTTCTGGAAATTAGGGACACAATACATTACAGAAGTCCCCTCTTAACTAAAGAAGCATTTTATTTGATTTCCTTTTTAACAGACTTTATAGTGGTTTCAAGAAGTGCCCTGTAGTTGCAGAATTGTAAGATTTGGTGAATTACTGTTCAGCATTCAGTTTATTTGCCATCCTTAATGAGTCCTTTCTTCTCTTACATTCTCCTCAGACTAAGGAGTGCCAGATTTTCCACTGTCTCTTTTAGAGTACTCCATCCCCTTCATCAATTCAGTTGCCATTCTTTAACTGTTTTAAGAGTTTGAACAGTATTCAGAGTGTTGGTGCACCCAGGCTTTAGATAAAAGATAGATTAGGCCTTCCCTCTTATTCTCAGCACCCACTACAGTGGCATTTTTTTAGGTGATATTTTACAGTGATGGTTTCCCAAAATCACTGGTTCTGTGCAAGGTTGAACTATGTGAAGTCTTTGACCTGTGGTGCCAAGTCAGCTTAGAAGGGGCCCTGGAAGGTCCTTGTGGAAGAGTCTGGTTCCCAAGCCAGCACCACAGCTGTGCAGTGGGAAGGGGGCCCACACTGCTCTGATCTGGACTTCTTTTGAGTGACATTTTAAAGTTGCTCTTACAGCTGGGATGTGAGAGTGCATTTTTATTGCCTGTGCTGGTTGGTCTGGCTGTGTGTCTAGACTGGTGTTGCCTGTTAGAGTGGATGGCTGAAGAGGAGAACCTTGGGCCTGTTGCATGCTGAGGGTATCTGTGAGCACAGTAACCCCTGTACAAAGCAGTGAGCGTTGTTTTCCTGCTGTTGGTGGATTAAACTGATGCTTAAGGACGGGATACTTTCTCGCTTGTGACTTGCTGCCTTGAAGAAGTTGCTTGAGATGCAAATTCCACATTTGTGTCTTTAGTGCTGGCACAGGCCTTGGCTTTGTCCCGAGGGGGCTGTGCCTGCCCTCCAGGCCGTGCACAGAGAAGGGGGAAGGAGAGCTCCTCGTGGCCGCGAGTCCTGGAGGAGCATGAGGAGCTGTCTGCTTCTGCAGGAAGGTTCTCATCGTCCTGCTCTGTTCCAGAATAATGAGGCTGACTTAGTGTCTGATCTGGCCCACTGCAGCTTATGAGTACAGGTTTTACAGAGAAAAGAGATGGAAGGGTCTTTGTTTATCAATATTTGTGTCAACATCTGTACCTTGTTGGATTGTGAACAACAGCAAATCTCTAGCAGGAGTCACATTGCTAAATTAAGGTAGGATGACATGGCTTCCTGAGTGCCATTTAGATATCCTAAGGATTACATTAGTCCTGTCAGCTTGGGTATTGCACTTGGGGATTACATTCAGCCAATTATCTTCTCTACTGAAGTGTTTCTCTAACTAGTCTTACTACTATTTCAACCTCTTTGTGACAGGCAGGATGTGTCAGGTGACAACAAAATAAGGCTTTGAAAATTTTTAAGTTTCTACCCAGGAGGAGAAAAATTTGTTTGGCCATGATTTTTCCTTAACTTGTGCTTCATTGTGTGAAATTCTTCACTGCTTACTATATTTTGCACGTCACTGTGGACATCTAAAAATACTTTTATTAGGACTGCAGGGGAAATGTTGGCTTACATAGTCAAATATGTAATAGGCCATATTTATGTCTGATGGAAATTTATTTCATTAAGCAAAGCAACTGCAGCAAGTTCTGTCTGCTTCTGTCAAATTCACCCTGCTTCTGAGGTAATTGTTTGCAGTTTTAAAATAGATATTCTTATGTCCCCTGGTAAGGAAGGGAGCAGCTTTGTGGTACTTAGTTGAAGGCTGGGGTTTGCATGTACTGTTCTTGCTTGCAGAAGTAAACTGCTAATGAAAACCAAACTATGCTGTGGTATAAGAAAGAAATTATTTAAGAATTTGCAGTATTCAAAAGTATTTGTGAGGCAGATCAATACATGTAGAAATATAAAACATGATGAAAAAGGTTTGGCAAGGAGAAAACAAGTTCAAAATCTAAATTATTTTTTTTTCTAGTGAAGAACATGGGCTTCCTTTGTTGAGGTCGCAGTTGTGCACAGGGAAGAGGGTGGAGTGGAAGAAGAGGATTTTGGTGCTTTTTTTTGTCATGGTGTTTATTGTTTGTATATCTGATTATTCAGAAATATAGTGGCCTCTGCTGAGGTTTTCCACAGACACAGCTCAGAACATCCCAGCATTTGGTATGGCAGCTGAAGCTTATGACATATTGCGAGCAGAATGATGCATAAATAATCTGGAATAGTTTGTGTGAGCTGTTACTGCCATATTTTGCAAATTGTGAGCTACGATCATGCAGAAAAGAAAAATAACAAAAAGTTTTGCAACAACACCATCAGCTCGTGACTTATGCAGCACACCTTGTTATTATTATCATTGTGAACTATTTTTACAAGGACCAAATAGACAATGTTTCTGCACAAGTCACTATTCCTTCATTGTGGATGAGAATATAACAAGGGCTTCTGAAATACTTGGTGTATTTTAATGGGAAGGAGGTGGAAAACATGAAAATTATTTAACTTGTTTTTTAACAGCTCTTCAGGGTAAGAAGCCATGCATACCTGAAAGATATGTTTTTAAACTAGGCTAAGAAAATACGTGTTTATTTTTGCGTGTATGAGGTTGGAATGTGCTTTTGATGGAAGTACACACATACTCAGGTTGCTTTGAGCAGTAGGAAGGGTGTTAACAGCCTTGAATGTCTTCTACAACAGTGTTTGAAAAACTGGTGGTGGATTGCTTGTGAACTTAGAGTTAGCTTGTGGGAGAATTGCTTTGAATATGTCTGAGAACGTCATGGCAGTAACTGCACCTGTTGTGCCAGCAGTTCTGGTCTGCATCCAGTTTTTTGGGGGAGTCTGTTGATTCACAGACATCTCAACTTGCAGCTGTATTCAGGGCCAATATGCTCAAACAAAAAATGTTTATTTAAGGAAAATGGCCTTCAGTGTCAAGGTTCCCTTAACTTTTGTGTTATACTTGCAGCTAAATAAATAACACTTGGGTGCTGTACTCTGGGACAGCACTGAATGGACACTGCATCAGAGTGTGCTTGTTGCTTGTGAGTGGTACATGTGTCCTGGTCATGAACAGCTCTAACACTCATTAATACTGATGCTTCCCTGACCTCAGTATATTTAAATAAAAGAGAGAGAAACAAAAAAAGGCAGTTTGTATTTGTCTCCTCCACTGTCTGATCTTGCTCTTATCTCTATCAAACAGCCTGTGCTTCAAATGGCTTCAATCTCTAGTTGCATAAAGATGACCTAGCTTCATGTTGGGGGATGTATTGGTGTTACCAGCTACACCCTTTTTCTGGGTGGAAGGTGTTGTCCAAGAGGAATTAATGCAGCTTGTTTTCTTAGGTTCAGGCTGCAGTTAGGAAGCCCACATAATGCAGTGTTGTTCTGGGGACTATTTATATTTTTCAGCTTTTTATATAATCTCTGGCATGAAGAGTGGTTCAGAAACTTGGAAAGATAATTTTGTCTCTCTGTCAGGGGTCTTGATGAACTAGATGGTTCAACATGACCTAGTTTTGGAATTGAACTTCCCAGTAGGTGTGCAAGCCCAAACAATGAATTCTGAGCTTCCTGTCCTGGATCTGTCTGAAGTGGCTAATTATAACGTGATTCACAGGTGCAGTAATGAGCTGTCATTAACCTGATGATTCGTAAAGGTCAGGTTCTTCATGGGGAAGAAGTAACAGGCAGATGGCAAGTAAGACATTGCCAAGAACATGAAACAAAAGCACCAAGAAGGGCCAAAGCCAACTGTCATTTGCTCCTGATGGAGCCCAGTAAGGCTGCTCTACTGAGCTACTTCTTGATGAGATTTTCTTGATTTTTTGCCTAAGAAATGTGGGGAGCAATGACGCTGTGCTGCTTTTGAAAATACATCCCAGCATGTCAAAGGAAGACCCAGCCTGAAGACTCTGCCAGCTGACAGTGGTAGGATCCTGGCTCTGTCACAGGAGCTGTTCTGGTGTGACACCACCCCGGTCAGTGCCTCCACACAGCTGGAATGGGTTCAGTAACTGGCTCCTGCCTGCTTGTTAATGACCACCTCCTTTCCACCCAGATATGTCTTCTGCTTCAATGAAGCACAGCTCCAGTGACACATTTCAAATGAAAATGCTCAACTGCATGGTGTAACCATCTGATGAGTGGCTGGTAGAGGAAAACAAGACACCACTGTCTAATAGTTGCTGCAAATTTGATCATGTTTCTTGCTGTCTGTCTTTTGAGAGCTGGAAATGGAGGAGATGCAAGGCTGTGGGAGAAGAAGAAGAATAAAAGGAGTTTTTAGGTGAGGAACCTGTGGTTTATATAGAAACTGGGGTAAATGAAACAGGAACCAGAGATAAAGTTTAGCTGAAGAAAATAAACTGATAACATTTCAGGTGACTTTTGAAAGGAAGAGTTGCTGCAAATACCGAAGCCACGGGAAAAAGTCCTGACGAATCATGACGGGAAGTGTCTTTCAAAGCAAAAAACATTGAATTCAGCTTATTAACACCAATAAATGTTGAGCTGTAATTAATAAATCAGTAAATTACTTTTAAATGTTCTTTTTAGAAATGAACAGGGATGTGGAAAGCTCATTAAGAATGGGGAATGCTTAGGAAAGAAGGGAGGTAACAAGTTGTACAGTTTCTCCATCATATTCATTGGTGTATGGTAATGTTGAGCAGCACACAGTAGTAGTGACCTTTTCCATGTGCAGACCATACAGTGACATCTTTTCCTAACATCCTTTCTAGAGAAACAGCAGGAGAGAGGACTGTATGTCCGTCTGTATTGCTGCAATCTGCCCAGTGCAGTGGGCTGTCTCTTCTTGCTCTTCATTTGCTGACCATGTTTCACTTGATTCCCTTCCTGAGGAGCACAAGATGAAAGGAACATTTCACAATACTTACATTGCCTGATAAATGAGTGATCATGAAATAGCACAACTGACATTTTTTTGTTTCAAGTAGTAATCTTTTCAATCATACAACTCCCTGTCAAGTAAAGCTTGCTGGTGTTATGTTGTCAAAGCTCTTGCTTCATTAGAAAAATCTTTCTCTATGATATCTGCATGGATGACTGAAGACTTTGGGACTGAAGCCTGAAGTATTCTCAACACAGGTTGGCAGTTGGAGGCTGTGTACAAATGTAATTTGAAGCCTTGCACATATATAGAATGCCAAAAGCATCTGTGTTTTAAAAAATCTGTTCACTTTTAATGGATGAGAATATTTTTAAGTCATTTTGAAAGGTGAGACCAATGATGCCAGCTACTTGACATATATTTTTAGAACATTTTTGTTGCAGTTTTTCAGGCTGTTTCAATTTCACAGGTTATTTTTCAGATTGGTTGTGATCTCTGTATTTTGGGAGTTTACAACATAACATTTTAAGTCATTCTTAACACCCGTTCTTCTTGTGAGGTTGAGTGGTGTTTGACCCTACTAGTGATGGTGGAATTCAAGATTTGTGTGTTAAATCATGGTTTTGTTCTACGCGGTGGTTATCAACTTGTGATATGGAATCCCTTTTAATTTATTGCTACGGGAAAAGTCGTAGCTCTGAAGAGTGTTCCTGGCAGGCATTGCAATGAATATACCACACAAAGGCATAAATAATGCAAGAAATTTAATACTACATTGCTGAGCAGTTGTAAGATGAAATTGAGCTGCTGGTGACAGGACTGGCTCAACCCCACCTTGCTGTGGATGGTATTTCCCGGGATCCTAAGTGCAATGAATATTTTGAGTCTTGTGAATGAGCATAAGCTGGGTTTTCTCTTGTCATGATTGTATAATCTCAGCTATGGAAACCATGGAGGTTCTGGTGTTTCCTTTGCCTAAAAGGGAATCAATTCTTCCTCTGTAACATTCACATTGTTTCTGTTTTCTTTGTAGGGCAGAAGAGGTGCCTGCAGCTCAGCAACCTGCAAAGCCACAGGCACAAGCCAATGGAACAGGTGAGCTTGGTCACATCTCTAACAGCACTTCAGTTCAGTTGGATTTTTTTCTTTTTTTTTTTTTTTGATCCTTAGAAGACCAAACCTTGCTTCTGAAGAAGCTGATTATAAATGACAATTCAAGCAACTTCTCTCCTTTTACATGATTCTGCATTTACTTTTTGTAGGTGACTTAGCATACCTGAGGAAGAAATTTATTGTGTATTGTAAGGCCTTTAGGTATGTAGTGAAACCTGTTGGCTCACTTCATCATTCTGGTATGCCTTGGTGTTCCTTGGCTTACCAGAAAACAGGTGTAATACATAGAAAAAGTGTTCTGTTTTGTTCTCAATTGCAGAAGTTCTGTTATGCCACTAACCATACTACTACTTCCTTCCTCTAAAAGCAGAGACATTTTGGAGAAGGAGTAAGCTTAAGAATTATTAATTTGTTGGACACCTACACTGCCATATAAATTTCTCAAGCTGATTCTAGTTATGAATTCAATAATGTACTGATGGCTGAAAGAACTAAGGCAACAGTCAAATTCTCAATCTTTCATTACACTTTTACTTTCCTTCCTACAGCTTGTCAAGACTTAAGCTTTTAAATCTGTGGACTAAATCTGAAATTTCCCCTCGTGTACTTCTGTAGTGTCAGTGCTTTCTGTTATGTGAGATACAAACTGACATTTTTTTCCTCTTGTCAACATTTCTTTCTCAATACTTTCTGAAGTATTAGCATGTGGGAAGCTACTTCATATTTTTATTCTCAAATGGAAGTGTTGTCCCAGCTGTAAATAGTCACTAGATTCCTTGTTTTTCTATATTTCATTGTAAATAATTAATAAATAGTTTGATTATATTTTCTGAGCACCAGTGGCTTTTTCTCATGAGCTTAAATGCATCATTTTGGCTGTTGTAATTGGCTAATTGCCTTTGTTTAATCATATGTTAATTTCATGGAGTTGTACTAAATTTGGTCCTGGAGTAATTATGACCAGTATCCTCTTTGTGACATTGCTGTATTGAGCTATGTTTCCAAATAGTCTGTCTGTTCCTTCTAGACCACAATTTTGTGAGTTACAGGTGATTGTTTTGTTCTCACTTGCCCTGCCTTAAGGCTTTTAGCTTAATATTATTTCCATGTATCCCTATACTATGTTATATTTTTCCACTGAAACTGGCATACAGAAAGCATGCATCACTTCATTATTTTGCTGTATAAGACTTCCCAGGTAGTATTATGACTGTATATTCCATATATAGAAAGTGGCATATGCAGCATAATTTCTGAAGGCTGACTTTAGAGAAAAGAAACTGCATGTTTTTTTTGTATAGCTCTATAAAGGTGCACACACACACAGTCTTTATAAACTACCAGTGGTTGGAAAGCAGAAGTAAAAGTGCCTCTAGCAGAATCTTGCTTATGTTTCCACCTTCCTTTCCTGTCAAATCCCTGTGGCTGCAAGGTGGTTGTCCAGCTCTCTGCTCAGGAGTGTTTTGCTTTGTGCTTGCTTTTCTCAAGATGACCCTTCAGCACAAAAGGGAGCACTGAGATTTGTGTCAGTCTTTC
The DNA here is from genome assembly GCA_013396995.1 of Dicaeum eximium. NCBI lineage: Eukaryota > Metazoa > Chordata > Aves > Passeriformes > Dicaeidae > Dicaeum > Dicaeum eximium. The sequence goes on along the minus strand of VWZP01007629.1, from coordinate 1,386,225 downwards.
GTTTACAGAAGTCTTTTAACCAGAAAATTTTTTTACTGTGTTTGCTAAAAATTATTGTTTGTTAGGATGTTTTACTCTTTGTACTTTGGGTAATAAGATACTTCCATGTACTGTCCTAAGAACAATGCAGGAGTCACCTTTAGCCTTATTTTACCAATTTAATGCAGTTGGGTTCCTGTGCAATGGCAGAAATAAATTGCAAGTTTCCACAGAGAGTGCTGGGGAAGGACAAGGAAGCTGTACAAAGTCTGCTTCCCAACAAAGCATGGTGTGTGGGAATGGGCTGGCACTGGATAAAGATGTCTTCTAGCATTATCCCGATACTTAGTGCTTCTCTTTTATAGATAAGAGTGGTCACACAGTCTCCTCAAGACTCCAAAAGTGGTTTGGTGACAAATTTGGGGAGTATGTTGAAGACTTCAGATTTCAGCCAGAAGAGAATACAGTGGAAGCAGAAGAGCCACTTAGTGCTAGAAGGTAAATCGCTAATGTCATTGTGAGAAGTTGTTGATGCCTTTACAAGTTGCTTTTTTTCTCACCTTTTTTTTTTTTTCTTTTTAACCAACCTTTTGTATCGTTTGAGCAGGTGTTTCAATAACAAATAATAACACCAAAAGTACAGAACTACCTCAAAAGTTTTGTGACTGCTTTGGACAAAATGCGAGGTTTTAAGCTTATCTGCTGTCTGAAATAAATAAGATTTGTATTATTTACCAGGTTTTGTCATATGCCTCCCAGAAACAATGAACAAAGTCTTGTTTAGAAGCTCTCCAGCCTAGCTTTCAGTTTTCAGTCTGATGCAAGGTAGATTGTATTAGTTACTAGAAACACTTTTTGTAACAGGCAAGAATTAAGCTTTACGCACATTTTTCAAGGATCAAATGTACACAAGTGTGCACTAGTTGTCTGTTTAACAAGTTGCTTTTATCTATTATTTTTCAGGTTGACTGAAAATATGAGAAGATTAAGTAAGTACTTAGCAGTATTTTATTTGTTGTGTGTGTTCTGGTTTCATTTGGGAGAATACTTATGACTTGTTGTCAGTGGTGTACATGCATTGCCTTCAGAATACCTTTTCAATAACAGTATTGAACTTAAGCTTTGGGTGGTTCTTAACTTACAGGAGGTTAGCCACAAAATCTAGATCCCTGTTGTCCAAGGAGCCTGACTCAGAGCTCTCCAGAATATTGTTGTCACCAGGAATTTCCAAGTCTTGAGCTTCTCTATGGGCTTGGTGTAGGCTGCTGCAGTAGAGCACATGGAAGCAGACCTTGAGTCCATGAGCTCTTCCAGTGCCTTGGGTGTGCCCTTCCTCTTACTTCATCTGCTGCTTTGGTTGTGCTGCTGATGATTAAGGAAATCTAGTGCTAGTTGCTTAATTATATCACATAGGAAGTGTGTTTAGGATAGGTGAGTCTCAAGCCAAACAAACTAGGATAGCAAGTCAGAGGCTCTCTTGAAGAAAAACTTGAAAAGTTGTGAGTTCTACTGCAAAAGAGAGTGAGAGCTTCTGAGACTTTCTGTGCATCATCATTCTTCTCATCGGGAAACACAAAACTGGTGTGGTCCAACAGGGACTTTGGTGCTCTTGCAGCAGCCCTCTCCTGTTTCCTTGTGTTCCCTAGCTAGTTTGGCCAAGTAGTGAAAGAACGTAGAGGAAGAGGGTAAAGGATAAGAGGGTTTTAGGGAGCTGGGGAAGAGCTCCTCTTGCTCTTGCTGGCTGTGTGTGGGCCTCTCCCAGCACAGGTCAGTCTCCCATGTAGTGACAGCAAGACCAGAGGTCTGCAGAGGTGGGAGACAGACTTCTTCAGGGAGTCACGTGCTGGGTGCTTGGCTTAGGACGAGTAAGCAGCAAAGTGCTAGCAATGGGTAGAGTCCTGCAGAGATACAGCCAAGAGATCTAGCCTGGCTTTAATCTAGCTGGTGAAGCAGCAGCAATAGAGGGAAGGGCTCTGGATGTTGTCTACCTGGACTGTGGTAAAGCCTTTGATGTTGTTTCCCACAACATTCTCCTGAAGAAAGTGGCTGATCATGGCTTGGACAGGTGTACACTTAGTTGAGTAGAAAACTGATGGCCAGGCCCAGAGAGTGGTGGAGGATGGAGCTACATCCACCTGGTCACAAGTGGTGTTCCCCAGGGCTCACTATTGGGGTCTGTCCTGTTTAATATCTTTATCAATGATCTGGCCAGCAGGATGGAGTGCTCCCTGTCAGTTTGCAGATGACACCAAGCTGGGTAGGAGTGTTGATCTGATGGTGGGTAGGAAGGCTCTGCAGAGAAGATCATTTAGGGAAATGGTTTAGCGGTGGATTCAGCAATGCTGGGTTAATGGTTGAACACAATGATGATCCTAAAGGTCTTTTCCCACCTGAATGATTCTGTGATTCTAAGTTGTTTCTTGGTGGCTTGTAAAAAATTACTTATTTTAAATCAGGTTAATGTACATTAATGTTTTACCGTGAGACAAACTGACCTGCACAGCAGTCTTTAGGGTAATGTGAACATGGCTGAGAACAAGCTGCTTTTAGCATCCAGAGTACCCTTATAAAGGATGTTGATTTTTTTTTCCCTTTGTGTATACTTAAGAGTTTAGACATAATCTTTGTATTGGGTAACACTTTAGTTTTTGGAAATGGATTCTTTAATCATTCAGTTACGTTGATGGATTTAACTTTTTTTCATTTGGATAAGCCTTTTATCATTACATGTTGTGAATATTCCTATAGTTTTCCAATTTGGTAGTTTGTAATTTACAAGTGATTTAACTACTGACAGCTAATTCTAATACTGTGTTTTTTCTCAACTTCCTTTTAGAGAGAGGTGCCAAACCTGTTACAAATTTTGTGAAGAATCTTTCTGCCTTATTAGACTGGTATTCTATCTACACTTCTGCTATTGCCTTTATTGTAAGTTATCCTACTCCTCTGGGAGTAGTAAGAACTTGAAAAAATACATTATTTGCTGAAATTCTTTGAAACTGGCATATCTGAGTAGGGGTTGTGCTACAATTCAAGTCAAATTAAAAAGTGTAATTTAATTTCAAATATCAGTAGTGGTCACTTCTGTTATATATAAAACCAGTTAAATTGTGTTTCCTGGGTGTCTTATAGCATAGTTTTGTAATTGTTAAAATAACTTAGAACTATCTGGGTATTGTTCACTCCTTTCTTGTTTCTTGTCTCCCAGTCCAGGTAATTCAATGGTTATTTCAGCCTCTGCAAAATTTCTTCTTGTCTAGGGCTGAAATGCTGATAGTGGTTACATTTGATGAGATTCTGTTGTCCCCATCAGGGTTCTTTGCCATTTGTTAGGATCATACTGGTGAGAGGCAAAATGCCTTGATTTCAGTAGGATTCACTGTGCAAACATCAGGTCTGTGAGCTAAGTTCAAGCATTTCTATGCTATCTTAATGAGGTTTAGATGCTGCAAAGAGACATAAGTATCTAGTGGAGTTTTGATTTGTTTTCTTTCCTCCTGTTGTTAATTAAATTGTCTAAATTCTTTTGGTTCATAGTATATGAAATTAATTTCTGTCAAAGGAATTACCAATAACTGTGTGGTGAAAATGTCACACATCTTTTTGTTAAGTAATACCTCCCTGTAAGTTACAGACCTTCTGCTATTTTGCATGGCACAGCTGAATGAATATTGAGGAGGAGACTTCCCTCCCAGTGCCCTCTGTCTGCCCCTTCTCCATGTCTGCTGATTTTTCTCTTGCCTCATGTGGAAAGCCCATTTTTCAGATAAAACCTGAAAGAAGAAACTTGAGCTGCTTTTTTTGAAAGCTCTGGGACCTGGGAGCCAGAGCAGTGTTTCACTTGGGGGTTATCAGTAAAAACCCTTGTGTCTCTCACAGAGAGACTGTAGTCTCTGTTTTCAGAAGCTGGGAACAGAATACCTTTTGAGGCTCTTTGTGTTTGTACTTTTTACATAAAATAAAACCTGTTTTCCTGCAATCTTTTTAGTCTTGGTAAAAATTTGGGATTTAACTGACCTGCAATAATAGAGTGAGAGTTTATCCTGTTGCCCAGTATGGGGCTAATTGCTGTAACTCCTCTTCCATACCATAGCTTCTGTGCCATTGCTGACTGTATCATGGTCATGTAGCCGATTCCCAGACTTGAGGGTTTACCTATTTTTATTTCCTCCTACCCCTTCAAATAATTGTAGTGTTGAAAATACTCAATACTCTCTCTGAGGCAGCTGAGAACTAGTTAAGTATCATCTCTGGAGATTTGGTTCATTCTTAGTTTTGATTTTGTATTCCTGAGTGCAGGACCATTGTCAGTCATGGAGTGGCTGAAATTTATTATTTTTTTTTAATATGAATTGCATGATTCTGAGCCCAACAGCACAGTGGGAAATGGTATTTCATGTAACTCACTGTACCCCAGTTTGTAATCCGCATCTCTCTTTGTTTGTTTTTCTTCTTAATCTGCAGATTTACATCAATGCTGTATGGCATGGCTGGGCCATTCCTATGTTCTTATTTTTAGCAATTTTGAGGTTATCCCTAAATTACCTCATAGCCAGGTATTTGCATAAATACTAGCTTACTCTCTTAAGTCATGCTTTGTTTGAAAAATGTTTTGTTATTCTTGCACTGAATTGTAAACTGCTACCTGTCTAATATTGTGAGTTACATTTAACACAGTGAAATTCAAACTCAAATATCCTAAGTGTCATTGCTCAGTTTATATAAACTTTTACTATTATTTGGAATTATCTTTGTATCCTGTGGCTTAGGTTATCATAAACAATGTTGCATGCTCTCAGACAAATCCCTCAGCACACTAAAATTTTAATATTTCTAATTCTGTGATATTTAGAGTACTTGAAGAACATCACTTTCAATATTAAAGCTTGCTGTTTTTCCCAGCAGGGAATGTTCACCTAGGCCTAAAATGGCAGTTTTGTCTTTTTCCATAGCTCTTGAAATACTTTATCCAAAGTATCTTCCATTTGTAAATTCAAGCTCTTCTAAAAATTAAGTCTCGGTGATTTTTTTAATGCACTTTAAAATGGTGTAGAGGACCTTAATGTACATATTGTAAAATACTTTTCTGATTTCTTAATTGATACTTTCTGTTTGACATGGTATTCCCTGGAAATTGCTGGTAGCAAATAGGCTTCTGAATAAGTTGATGTAATTTTCTTCACATGAAAAAATAAGATAAAAATATTCCTAATCCTTTACTCCGTGCACACCATTAACTTTTGGTGTAAAACCCACAAGCAGTGATTCTGTTTAGTATCTACTTAACTAATATTTTTAAAGCTGGCTGTTGTTGGCCACTTGTGATTCTGTTATGTTGTGAGTTCTTTGTTAATTTGAGGATTTTATTACTTACTTTAAGCCATAAGTGCTTATTGCAGAAAACTGCTTTTTAACCTTTTACAAATAATCCTTGTTCATGGATGGAGCTCTTGCTCTCTTTAACTGTTTCCATCATTTCTAGGGGTTGGAGAATACAGTGGAGCATTGTGCCTGAAGTTTCTGAACAGATGGTAGGTCTTTGATCAACTTGACCTGTATGCCTGTAAAAAAATTGCACCTTTAAACCTTCTTCTGTGTTGGTATGGGTAGTTGGAAAGGAAGGAAGAGCAAGCTGCAAGTGAAGACAGTACATTTTTTTTCTTTCTCTTGTAATTTAAAAATCTTTACTAACAGCACTCTTGGGTTCAGATGCTTCACCCTAAAATATTCCAAGCTTAAAACACATTTCTGAAGTGAATTTTAATTTATCAGCTTGGGACAAATTAGGTCCTGTGGGATCTTCAAGAAGTCTTGTATTCTGTTTTCTTTAAGAACATCAAGTCTATCTGTTAGTTTTGCATTGCCAGCCCCATCACTGGGTCTGGGTACGTCCCTAAATGATGGATCCAAGTGTCATTTAAATACTGCCAGGGGTAGTGACTCCACTTCCCTGGGCAGCCTGTTTCAAGGCTTGACAACCCTTTTAATGAACAAATTTTTCTGACTAGCCAATCTACATCTTCCCTGGTAAAGTTTGAGGCCATTTCCTCTTGATCTGTCACTTGATACCTGGGAGAGAAGACTGACCCCCACCTCATTGCAACCTCCTTTCGGATAGTTGTAGAGAATCATAAAGTGTCTGCTGAGCCCCCCAAAACATTAAAAACTAAAAATAACCACCAATGAAAGACATAAAAAGTAGATCTGAAACAAGGGAGGAAAATGGTAGATGTAGAGACTATTAAAAGTGAGATGAGTATTGCCAAGAATGTTGAGGGGTCACCTTGTTCTGACAAGTTTTGTAAAATAAGTTTTATCTGAGCTGCAAATCAATGGATTCTCTCTTTCCTGCCTAAGGAGCACCCAAAAGAGGACCTGACCGTGTCTGAAAAGTTCCAGCTTGTTCTAGATGTGGCTCAGAAGGCACAGGTACTGTCCTGCTCTCTGGCTGCCTCCTTAGAAACAAGGGGCTTCATAGTCCAAGTGGTCAAAGGAGATTGTTAGGCAGCATCTGCAAACAAACGTTTAAAGAAGAAATACTTTTCTTGCGAAGGGAACTTTATCTATGAGCAGTGGAAATCTCAGTAAGATTCCTGGAGCTTCTGAAATGGCATGGTGCTTCAGAGAATGGGTTGAGGTTCTCTGACTGCAGCTCTGAGCAAGCTCTGGAGGAGAACAGAAGCAGCTTCTCACAGTTTTCTACTTTACATAAGCATATAAGCTTCTGATAATGTCGATTGGGTGGTGAGTCTTCAAAATGTACGGGAGTGTAGATCCATATTCCAAATCTGGTATTCATAAGACTGATCTAGGAGACTCTGTTCCTTTAAGATTTAGCTGAAGGCTGTGGTCTGTTTAGCTGTGTTAATTCAGCAGTTTGCACTGCATCTCTAAAATAGCATGTTTTCAAAAACTCCACCCCCTCCAAGCCTTGAAATCTGCTGATTTTGGAGAGGCTGAAGGAAGGTTTTCTCCCAGCTCCATGAGTTTGATGAGGTGGCAGCTGAGTGACTGCACCATCCAGTTGAACTGCAGCCTTGTGCTATGCCTGATGTGTGCTGCTGTCAGAAGGGGTTTAACCTTCCCTTGCTAACTGTGAAAGCACAGCTCCTTCCTTCTGCTGGGGGTGGTGCATATGTTTATATGAACATCTTTGGAAATTTATTGGGAAGGTGAAATTTTCAGGTGCTCTGACAGTAAGGATTGGTCAGAGAATATGGCCTGAGTCCTGGGCAGGGGTCAGTTGCAACCCCATTTGTTGAAATTACTTGAAATCTGCTGTCTCAAATGGTTTATTATAAAACCTGATAATGGTTTGTTTCCAAGAAGCTCATAGTCCTTTTGATGAACTCAGTTACCACTTCCTGAGATTTTGTTACCTACTAACAGAAGCTCTTTACTCTTAGGTTGACAGCTTAATTTAAAATATTTGCAGTAATGTAAGTGCTTTCCAGTCATGACAGTGGGATCAAATAGTTTCTTTGCTTCTAACAGGTTACAGAACTAGGTTGAATGAGATGGAAGTCATCAAGTATTGCTATTCTGTTCTGTATTTACTCAGTTGTGAAGTATATAAATGGCTAAAAATTAGTTTTAAAAAAATCACTTCTGCGAATTGCAAAATAATGCAAAACCAGGACACTTACCAACAAAGTCAGAAAGCTGTTTGTTTTCTTTATGTGGACAAAAAACCGCAAAGCAGTGCAGGACTTGGTTTCAATTCTCTTTCTTCTTATGCAGAACCTTTTTGGCAAGATGGCAGACATACTGGAGAAGTTTAAAAAGTAAGTTATCTGATGTGAGATTTTCTTCCCTTTTAAAACAAGACTAAAACAAGACGAATATCTGTAACACTGGTAATAAAATTTTGCCTCTTTTTTGTTTTCAGCTTGTTCATGTGGGTCCAACCAGAAATAACACAGAAGCTCTACATTGCTCTATGGGCAGCTTTTATTGCATCCTGCTTTTTGCCCTACAGGATTCTTGGGCTTGCATTGGGTAAACACAATAAATAATTCACCTGTTACAGTCTAGACTAAAACTTACATGGTCTTTAGAGGGAGAATTTTAGAGTTTAAGGGAGAAAACCTGCATTAATAAATCATGCCGTGTTTTAAAGTATTTTCATTGTGCTTGGCATCATTTGTCATGACCATTTTGAAAACCATCTCAGTGTATAATAGAAAAAGACTGGATAATGCTTTTGCTTCTTGAAGAGGAGAAGTCTATGATGAGCTGTTAGCAGAACTTCTCAGACTGTCAGCTGTAAGGCTTCTGGAAAATCCTATATGTTGAGGGTTTTTTGCTCATACATCCTTGTAAATGAAATATGTGGCATGACACCAGAGGCATGAAAATGATAATGCAGGGAAAAATAAAAGAGTTAGTGGGATTCCTGGTAAAACTTGGAAGATGGGCTGGACAAAACAAATAGTCTACTGTGGGTCTGTTACAGATACTCAGTCTCAAATGGGAATTGAGAAAAGGGTTCTCACTACATCATGAAACTCTTTTTGCTAAGGTATGAAGCAAGAACCAAGAACCTTCAACCTTCTGTGAACCAGGAACTCTTTTTTTTCATTAAAGTAATGATATAATCAAATGAGTATTACTCTTACTGGCACTGAACTTCAAATTTTGCTAGCTTGAACATAAATGTAGATTTGCTTGACACAGCAATTGAATTTAGATGCATGGGGGATAATTGTTTTACTCCGAGTCTTAGGAGATCTGAATTACACTTGGTAAAGTTTTTATAGAGTATTTTAAGCCCATATTGAATGGCAGAATGCAAGGAAATAGCTTGTATAAGATAAGACTTGGGACTGGAAGATAGAGTTTTATGTAGTACGTGAGAGCCCTCTGTTGCCATTAAAATTCTTGCAGGAGCTGCATAGTTGAATGCTCTGGCTTGTTTTTTGTTTTGGTAGTATATCATGTTTTCAGAATGCTTCTGGTAATAAGGAACATTTGTCTGAATTATTCAAATGTTCTTCTGCATAGTAGTGGCTACGTAAATGTTTAAAAGAACTGGGGATGGGAAGGAAAGAAAAATAATTTTCTGGTGTTGGAAGAAGAATAACAAAATAGTAAATTAAACCAGGAGAATGGTTTTAACACTGTGACTAAATATACAGAATTCGGTTTAATTTGTGAACTTTTGAAAATATGATCAAAACAGTGATGTTCTTAATGCCTCTCCAGCATTCAAACTGAAGTGACCTTTTTTCCAGGACTCTATGCTGGAATCAAGTTTTTCCTTATTGATTTTATCTTCAAACGATGCCCCAGACTAAGAGCTAAGTACGATACTCCTTATATCATCTGGATAAGTCTCCTGACAGATCCTCAGATCAAAGAAAGATCTAATGCTACAGTGTCGAGACGGGTAAGGGTAATGAATCTTTTTGTCCTATGTTCTCAGCCTCTGAAAATCAGATCCCTTTCTCTCTTCTCCTTTTCTCCAGTGACTAGAGCACATTAAAGAGAAGGTTAATTAAATCCTTACAATCTTTTTAGTTGATTATAATATCCCTTTTTTATTATTTTCAAGATTTACAGTTCTTCTATGGATTGTATTTCTTATATGAAAGGAATCAGTTATCAAAAATGTGTATGTATGTATAGATATACTTTGAATCATGAAGCTAAACACACAAATATAACACCATCCATATTCATACCAATTTCTTTAATCTACCTTCTGTGTGATTCTGTTGTGAAATACAGTCTTTTTTGTATCCACTTTCTCTATTCTTAGACATTCTTTTTCAGTGGAAATTCACATACTTAGGTAAATTGAAGTGCAGTTAAAAAATAGATAAAGGCTTGAGTATAATATGCAGCTTACTAATAGATAATCACTAACAAATGTAGTAAGGTACATATTTAGATATGATATCTCATGGTTATTTGGCTTAGGTGACCTTTTAGCATAGTAGTGATAGATGACTTCATGTTTGTACTCCAACAAGTACATTTTCTTTTTGTTAAGATGTCCTAGTTAAATCACAAAAGTATTGTGTTTTGTGTATCTTGGTAAATTCTTTTGGGGCCTGACATGGTAACTGAGTCAGGGTTTTCCATACCCCTGGATTTGTCAGTGTTTATTATTTTAAAAATCAAAATAGTTGTAGTAAACCTTGACTCTAATGCCATTTTAGCATTTGCTTAATGCCTCTTAGCACAATATCTAATTGCATTCATGGAGTTTCTGAGTACTGTCTGAAATGCACAGTACTGAGCAGTAATTCAGCCTGGATATACAACTGGAGAACAAAAGGGATAAGCACATGAACCCCCAGTTGTTAAGAAGAAATCTGGGCCTTCGGGGGTGGTGGAGCAGTAAACTGACTGCAGCACAATTGAATATTTCAGAAGGAAGTGGACAAGGACAGTCTCACAGAAAGTGAGTCTTCTGTTCCTGTTTTCCAGAGGATGAGATGGGTAAATAAGCACTTGGATGAAGCCATCCATGGCTTGTATTTCTCTTGCCTGCAGAAGATGATCTTAAAATCTTCTGTGCTTCTCACACTTACAGATTATCTTTCACATACTGTGGTAGTTGTGACATCATCTTGCTAGGTCTCTCTAATCTGCCTTGGAGGTGGAAAGATTCTGAATTGTTGAACTTGAGTCCATAAACTTAGAGAGTGATTGTTCCTTTTGGCTTTTCTTCATAGCTTTAGTTTTGCAAGTAGAGACAGGGTTTTTGTACTACCAGGTCTGGCTTGGTGGCCTTGGCTTGTCTTCCTGGAAAGGAAGTGCTGGACTGCATTACCTGCTTCCAAATGCCTTTGAAAACATAAATTCTATCTCAGTAATTGTAGAGAAACTTTCTTACCCCTTGAGAGATTTCTGCAAACCTCATAGTATGAAAAATAGATTTTTGTACTAAAAGGTAAAAACCAAAGAAAGTTTTTCATTTTTTTCATAGGAAAGGCAGAGCCCAAAAGCATGTAGTGCCAGCATGTGTGCATTTGCTTTGGCTTCTTATTATTAAACAGAGTACAGGACAGAGTAAACTTAGACACAATGCAATATTAATTGCCTGTACCACCACTCTGACCTTGTGCCCTTAGAGAGCAGTCCTGACAACAGTATCTGATGGGTAAAGGTTGTATGTCAAAAGCTGATGACAGATCAAGTGAAAAAGAATACCTCCAGGTTGTTGATGATGTTTTTAGACAATCAGGACTCTTCCAGCATTACAAATCTAATCACTTCCAGTTAGATTTAAGGCTTATCAAAATGCTTCTCTCTTAGTAATTGACCATTAGTTGTCTCAAGCCTGAGTGGTAAGAGGAAACATTTGCATGTGTTAGGCAGGACTAGAAGTAAGGGCAGAGCTACTCACATTTTCAGCCACCAGATGGGTAATGGTACTGAAGTTTAAACTCTGTTTTTTTAATATCTTTATATAACAGGTAGGTAGGAAGCAGTGTAGCAAGAGCATAAGTAGTCCTTATTCCAGCACAAAAAGCATCAGACCACTTACTTTGATAATTTTTCTATTTTGGGCCATGGTGCTTCACCAGTTTGTGTGCATGTGCAGCCAAATAGCTTGTCTAAGAAGGCCTTCAGAAAATTCTTTTCATCTTAAGGTGCACACAGATTGTTGAAGAATCTGTTATTTTCCTTGGTTCCAGGGACTCAGCACAGCAGAAGTGAGGCAATATTAGTTACTATTTGCTTTCCATGTTAACTTACTTTATTTTTTTTCCCCTGAGGCATCATTGTCTTAAAGGTACCCTAAGAAGGCAGATGGCAAATGTCCTCTGCTGTGCCTGTTTCGTCAGTCTGGTTCCTAGTTAGCAATTGCAGTTCACAAGTTTTCATTTGCTTTGGATTTCTTTTCTTAGTGTGTAAATCCTGTGAGGTATTAAGTGCTGCCAATTTAGTGCAAAATAACAAAAAAAGCAGCTGAAGGCTGGTTGGGCCTTCGGCAGCATTGGGCCTTGACAGAAGAAGAGCTCAGTCCTGAGCTTCCAGGTTGTCAGTTTGCCAGTTGTTTAACTGCATGTGCATGGTAGGGCTAAGAACAGAGCTGCTAGTGCCAGCTTTTGGAATCATGTGGTGCCCCACCAAGATGAAAATGAAAGTGCAGGGAAGCTTTCCAAAAGAAACTGCCTGCTGTCCTTCCAGAAGCAAGTCTTGTTGCCAAGGCAGTCTCCAGTGGTTGAGGAGCTCTGTTTGAAAGTAGGTTTTACTCAAGTACTTTTGTTTCAGGAACTCCAGACTACCTTTTCTCCCTCCCAAGGATGCCGACAACCATTCAGATTTTGTTTTATGTGCCAACACTCAAAATTCAGTGCAACTTCAAAGCACAGAAAAGATCAATGGTTCTAATGCAACCTGAATAAATTGAACTGGTGTGCTCTAACCACTCATAACACTTTTTTAATTGCATTCATTGTGTGTAGTCTCTTGGTTTGTGAGCAAAATCTTGCAGTGCCACTTGGTTCATGTTTTATTCTGTGTATTATACTGTTAAATAGATTTCACTTTTTTTCTTTTGTCACTGTCACATTTGTGTTGTTTGTTTCTTTTCCTGCTAGCTGTCAGGGCATGAAAAGGTATGGATCATAGTGTGGAAAACTTCCTTTCATTTTCAACATTTATATTCATAATGAGCTTATGCAGTTCAGTGTGGCTTTTTTTCCCTCTTTTTTTCTTTCTGAACTTCTTTTGTGCAGTAATATTTTGTTTATCTCTTGAAGACAAGCTAAGTACTGATAATACATTGTCTGTTAGTAGTCCCTCTAGTTACAATCATTGGAGCTGTTTGCAGTGACTTAGGTGTATCTAATGAGACATAGCCTTTACTGTAGAAAAACGGTATTTTAAGATAGGTGCATTTATCACCATGTGCTTCACCTCAGCCAAGTGTGTCTGTCAAAGGGCAGCACTTTGAAAGGTTATGTTCAGGTACCATATTAGAGGCTTGTGCTCTAGCAGCAACATAGTGCAGTAGTCCAAAGTTAATTTATGGAAGTAGTTAATGAAAATTGTTGCATTATAGATTTTTTTTTTCTTTTAGAAAGAGTAGTTAGCTAAATTATTTTTAAGATTGTAGCTTAAATGTTGCTGCTCAGATTTTGGAATCGTGTTTCTTTTTCTACAGCTTCAAACAACAACCGCCAGGAGTTATGTGGGCTCGAGTGCCCCAACTGGAATAAGCAAAGATGAAGACACAAGTCGTTTTCATACCACCAAGAGAGGAAATTTCCATGAAATTTTTAACCTGTCAGAGAATGAACGTCCTTTGCCAGGTATGATGCCACAGGAAGGCTACATTTGTAGAATATTTTGTAAAAAGCCAAGGATAGTTTAAAGTTCAGTTCCTTCTCTGTGCATTGTATAGGTGGAAGCTCTTGATTTAAAAGTCTTGGTTTAAATTAGGATGAAGGGAGATGGTCTCTTTCATTCCATATCCTTGCAGCTCTTTGAAAGAGTGCACAACCTGGTGTTCCTTTTATGGTAATGCAAATCCAATAGTCAAGTTAAAGGGAATACTTCTGTGGGTGGTTTTTATTTTGTTTTTTTTTCAAAATGAGTGTTAAAACAGATGTTATGGTGTCATGTCTGGAACACCTGATTTAGGCTTTTCTTTCTAAGCACTTTCAGTTCTTGGTATCTAAAGTTTAATATTCAGTGTTTTGTATAAGGGGCCTGTTGGGGATACTGCCAGTCTCTCTTTCATTTTCTTAAAGTAAGATTTCTTGTTATGACTTTTTCAGTGTGTGAAAATGGCTGGCGCTGTTGCTTGATTAACAGAGATCGGAAGATGCCTACGGACTACATCAGGAATGGAGTTCTTTATGTCACAGAAAAGTGAGTCATTGCATTCCATGCATTTCTTAGGAGGGAAATTGAAGACATGAAAGCATTTGAATCTAAAAAGGATCCTTTAGTAATGTTTTGAAAAAAAAATGCCATTTCAAGGTGCTTTGCAACCTCAAGGAGAGGGAGAGCTGAACCTGCTGTGTGGCTGTGCTTAACAGATGAGATCTTGCCTTGGAAAGGCTTGCATAGGAATGCAAAATAGCTCTATATAGACAGTTGTTAGGAGCTGCAGTTATTGATGGGGATAACATACTAACTGTATAGATACTAGAAAAGAAACCTAAAACCTAAGTGAACTTCGAAAATTGTGATCAACAGCTATTTGACAAATATTCTTAGTTTGGGGTTTTTTTTAAGCAGCTGAACATATAGCTTCCTTGAAATGACAGCAACAAAAAAGAAAACTGAAAATTAAGCCTTGGTTTCAAATTTTTATGGGTGAGTGGTTGTTTTTTTAAATTTCCTTACTTACCTCCCGGCCTCCCAGGACTGAATAACTATGGTCATTGCTGTTTGGGTCTTGCACTGAAGTTCCTTTGGAGTGTAATGAAAGCAAGTAAAGCTCATCAGTATGCCATGTCACCTAGTGATGGAGGCCGCTCTCCAATGTTTAGAAATCTGAGCTTTTGTCTGCAGCACAATAACATGAAACTAACCCAGTGTTTCTCATTAATCTTCTTTTAGGATGGTGAAAGATGTATAAGCCTTTTGAGATTTGGTATTTCAACTGTTTAAGGATATATGTCCCTTGTGTGTCTTTAAAATGCTTGTCAGGTTTACCTATTCAGTGCCTGGAGTGCAATATAAAGACAAGAATTTTTGTGTGTGTATGCATACTCTTATGTTCTGGGCATTCAGACACACCAGCCAGTTGCTAGAGTTTATAAATGTTTGTGCTAAATTAGAACTGAACTGAATGTCTTTCTTTTATTTTGAAAGTTATTTTAGCCTGTGAGATTTCAAACTTCAGAAGAGACAAGAGGATATTTGAGAAATTTATTTTAAAACACTCTATCAAAATGACCACTTTCTTTTCTCGTTTTCAGTTACTTGTGCTTTGAAAGCTCAAAATCCGGCTCATCAAAAAGAAATAAAGTTATAAAGCTGTCGGACATAACAGATATCCAGAAGGTATGTCTGGTTGGTGTTGTAAATAGGGGAGAAAACTGGTTTTCTGTTCAGCTAGTCATGTTTTGCGTTTGTACTTTTGTTATTTTGAAAAAGCATGCCATTGATTATTTGTATATGTGAAATATAATTCTTTGATTGTGAATGTTTCACAGAACTGCTTTTTTGGACTCAGCACAAGCAAACTTGCTATGAGCATGAAGACAAACTAGTTTACTAAACCCTTACAGTCCTGCATTTTTTTTTTTAATTTAAGTTATGTTGTTTACTAACTCCAGTGTTGACCAGAGATGTGTAGGCCTTAAGAACATCTATTGGTAGCAGGAATTGTGTATTACTAACTTGAGTTTGGGTGTGGATATTGATAGATAAGGCACCATCTTAAACGTAGGTGCCTCAGAGGGGGCTGCAGGACTGTTGTCAGTGGAGGTAGATCATTAGAATAGCCAGACTGGGGTGGGCTGGAGTTTCATCTAGTTGGGACCCAGCAGTAACAGGGGCAACAAGTGGAAGGTTGGAAGCATAGCAAGGGCAATCTTGTCCTTCCTCTGGCTGAGGTTTATCAGCCTGTGCTTTCTAATGGCTTTACAGGTGCCTTGCACCACTCTCCATGGCCTTTAACATCACTTTTTGTTACCCTTTCTGAACTTGTCCTTATCTTGAACACAGACACCCTTGCTTTCTGCTGCATCCTGTACCACAGATTAAATCATGTTGAGCAAAAAAACAGCTCAGCCTGGTGTCTACTACTGCATAAGTACCTTCAGATTTTCAAATTAATTCCTTCCATCTCTGTGACATGTCTATAAAGCAGACAGCTTATGCTCAAATTGAACCTTCCTACTGGAATTAATAATTCATATTAATGGATTTCAAACATCATACTTCAACTTACTTTGTTGTTCAGTAGGCCTTTACTGTCATAAAGTTTCTTTTCCATCTGTGTAGTGTTTTTAATGAAGATGAGAGGGATCATGCAGTCAACCATAAAAATATACTGTGCCTGGTTTTGTTTGGAGGTGGGAAACCCAGGTCTGACTTGAATGTCACTTTCTCCATGTGAATACTCCCAAGTTCAGCCGACTGTATTCCTTCTTATCTTTATGGACTTCCTTTCTAAAAAAACAAGCAAGCAGTCCAGGCATGGCACTGGGTGCTATGGTTTAGGTGACGTGGTGTTCGGTCAAAGGTGGGAGCTCTTCTCCAACCTCAATGATTCTGTGATACCCTGTTTTCTATCTAATTTTGAAAAAGAAGCTTTTTCTGGTCTGCTTGCTGTTCCCTTAAAGAGTGGGTGGGTGTCAGCTGTAGGGGAAGCTGTGGGTGATGCACACAGGCCCATCTGACACGTGCACAGAGCTGGGCTGTGCCCTGCCCGCCCCATCCAGCTGCCTGCGGTTCCCTGCACCATGCCTGGGTCAGCTCCCGTGTGCTGGAGCAGGACTGATGCTCACTTTGGGGCTGGGGCTGGTTCCAGCAGGTTGGGCATTGCTGCAGCTTGTGGGAGCAAGTGGGGAGAAGCGTCCTGGCTGTCCAGGTGAGGCTGTACCCAGCAAGTGCAGGAGAATGAGACTCCAGAGAATGGCAGCTGGCTTCATCCTGGATTTAGTAGAGGTCTCTTAGCTGTGGCCTGGAGGACATGCCAGTGATGAATTGTGTAATCTCTGCAGCATCTTCTGCAGTTTTTCAGTACAGAAGGTATCTTACATTTGTGTGTGTGTCTTTTTTTTAGTATAAAGTGCTCTCTGTTCTCCCAGGATCAGGGATGGGTATTGCTGTATCAACACCATCTACACAGAAAGTAAGTAGCTGGCTGTATCTGTATTGCTGTGTTGGATTTCTTACCTTCTTTTCCTCCTCTGGTTAGCACCACCATAAAGGCTTTTTTATCCCCTTATGCCAGTGGCTGACTTTTTTTCTTTTTCAAAAAATTCACTTGTCTATTATTCAGTATGTTCCTCTTCAGAATTTTAATGAATTAAATATTCAGCTTGTTCTACTACATCTGGAGTGTTTTACTCTAACACTTCAGAAAGATTTTCCCTGGCATCCTACATCAGGAGCGTGCAGTCTGCTATGCAGTCTGAAACAAAAAGCTGTTGGCTTGAGAGTATGCATTGGAGGGGAGAAGGCTTTGAGGTGGGAGGGCCTGACCCTCAGATGAAGTTTTTAAGGAAGTGAAAAATATTAGAAAATATGCCCCATAGTCAAGGATTTAATAGAGAGAAGGATTATTTTGTCTTTATCAGTGCATTTCTAGTACAATTAATCTGTTCCTAGTGACTTGACAAAAATATACCTAGAGGAAATTATTTTCCTTTGTGGACTGACATGATGTGTTTTTTTCTATTATTTAGCCTTTGGTGTTCGGTGCCATGGTACACAGAGATGAAGCTTTTGAGGCAATTTTCAGCCAATATATGAAAATAACATCTGCATCATCCAGCAGTGAAAGCTAGTGTCTTATCTTGGAAGAGCTAAAGGAAACTTTCTTCTCGTATGACTTGGTAGTGAAAAAAATGAACATCCTCATCTATTTTGCAATAATTTTTCTTGTCTGGTGGTTTATATTCTATCTGTTACATAAACCAAGTGTATTTTATATATGCCTTCATGTTTGTTTTTAAGGTTTTTGTAAAAAAAAGACAAAAAAAACCAAATGAAAACAGTGAAAGTGCTATCATCACTATTAGCCTTGCACATTAAGCACTTTTAATGTTTATTTACTGACATTAAAAGCTGGGAAGATGCTCAGAGACCTGACTATATAACAGATTGATCCCTTTATCTCCACTGATGTCACTAGGGATACATTTGTCCCTTTGTCTTAGTTCTTTTTCCCTGAGATGTGAGAATGATGACTGCAGCAGCCTGAAGTCTCCTTCTTCAGCTTGGAGTTTTTAATTGGGTCCTTTATTAAAACTGATAGCAACACCAAGGAAGTATTAGCTTCTTAGTATTTCCACATGTGCAACAGCATTTAAAATAATTCCCCCTTGCTAATTTTTGCATTTCAGAAGGATGTTTTACTGGTTTGGTTAACTTCAATTTTTCCTGCATAGAAATGTTTAAATTACTTGTACAGTGAATTGGAGGAGAAAGTTTGCAACTATATCTTCCTTTCCTCATTAACCAAAGTAAGAGGTAGGAAGGCAGGCAGATACTTTTTATAAAAGAGGGCACCAAAATGTTGTTCCTAAAATGTTAGGCTTCTTATGATTATATTTCTATAGGTACTTGTCCTAGAAGGGCTCAGCTGTTGTACATGTTGCATGTACAAGGCATTTGTATGTTAATGCATTAAAGACTTGAAGCCTTTTTGTGCTGGGGAGGTGGGAACGATTAAACTAAACTCAGATGTAATCTTTTTTAATTTGGCTCTTCTCTTGAGTTACCTTGTGATAAAAAATATGCTATAATATAGCAACTGAAAGCACTAGTTCCTCTCAAAGCATAGTTTGAGGAGCATTGGTGTGCTTCTGTCTTCCCCCTTGCAGAACTAAATTTTAGTAACAATTAAACCCAGCTGTCAGGTAAAACAGGAAGGCTGCACTCCTCTAAACTCTCTCAGGCCTGTCTAGCAGCAAAGCACATATTGACCTTTGTCTTTAATATTAGAAAGCTTTTGTACTCTATATAATAGCACCCATCTGAGAGGTTTAGAATTTTATTTGCATTTTCATGAAAGCACAGTAGGAGTTATGCCAAGCCTTCCAGAGTGTCTTTTCCTTTGCTATGTCTTTTGAGTTGAGTAGTATAAATGTCTCCAGACATTATATGAATGGCCCTAAAAAACAGCCATGGAGATGCAAATTCTTATGTAAAAATGGGACTTAATTTCATGGGTTTTTTTCTGGTTTTTTTTTTTAATGGGAATTTCCTTTATTTGTAAGGAAAGGGGTAAAATGAAGGAGGGAGAGGGGTAGCAAACACCAAAGGGTGTTTAACTCTTAGCACAGTTTTAAATTTAAGTGTGTCAATAAATGCAGGAGTAATGAAGAAGGTGGGGGTCAAACTGTACAACCCTTGTTTTAGTCTGGTCAGGAAAAGGTAGGATATGAGACCTTAATAACAAATTTTATATGAAGAAGTACTGTTGAATACCATAATTTGGTTGAGTATTGTAAAGTGAAACACTGATGGGGTATGCCCTGGGTGGAAATGTAAGCAAGAATGGGGGAGAAAACACTGTAATGGTTAAAATGCAATTTTCAAGTTCTCACTTTAGAGTAGCACTTGAGCATGACCTGAAAAACGGGTGCATTTCTAACATCAACTTCGGTATGCTGTAACTCAGGGCCTGGAAACTTCAAATATGAGTGAACTGGTGGGAAATCCATTTTGCCACCATTTAAAGTGGATGTAGCTTGACAGTTTATGGTTTCATAACTTTACACATTCAGGTTGTGTGTTTAAGTAAAAATTATTGATCTTAAATCTTTCTCATCAAAACTACTTTAAAATCAGTTAATGTCTTTTTTGTAATATTATAATTTGGCTTTTCTTTTTAGAATCTTCCTTGAATAGCAAGTGCGGCTGAAAAATAGGCATTAAAACGGCTTAATGTTATATAAATCTTAATCAGATTCATTCATTTTGTCTTAAGAAGAAAATCCCTTGGATGTGTTTTAAGGTTATCCTTTTTTTTTTTTTTGAAGAAACAGAAAACTATATTTTTTACAGAGAGCATGCTCTTTTTCTTATTTTTGTATCATTTTTCAAGTGTAATTTATATCTTCACTCTGATCATAACAGCAGTTTCAGTAGGAAATCAGTGACTTGCACTTATTACCTCCTCCCCCTCCCACCCTTCACTGGTTGACCCTCGTGTACAGGGTTATCCCAGATTCTGGTTCCTGGAGGAGCTATAGGATCTATACTGCTGGTGCCAGGACGATTAACCATACCTAGGCTTTGGAGAGGGAGAAAAGATACCACTATCCTTTTCCCAGACTGAAATGCCTCATGTGTACAATATACTCTTAAAATTTGTTTTCTGAACGAAGAAATTAGAAACGTCTTACAAAATGTAATGTGCTGACATTTGAAATGAATCCACACTTTAACAGTGTGAACTTAAAAGTTAGTGACCCTTAAAGCAGCAAACCTAGTGCAAACTGCAATGCAACATTGGTTCTAGTATAGAGAAAACAGACTGGATTTTTTTTTAATAGAGTTGTAATATAATTGACAGACATCTGTGTACATATTTTGCAAATTTCACTTTACATTGAGTTATCCGGTTTCCCTGCTGCACAGCTGCTCCCGCGGTGTCCGTGACCTGAGAGGCTGAAGGGAGCCTTGGCGTGTTTGCTCTGGCTTTTCTCCTGCCGTGTCCTCTCGGGTCAGAGGGCAGGAGGGGATGGGCAGTGAGTAGATGTATACTTGATTTGTGAGATTACACTGAAACTCTCACCTTAAATTCCAATCTTCCTGCTTCATTTTGCAGTACAGCCTGGCGCGCTTCAGGAACAGGCGGGTCGGAACACTTAATGTAAAGTGCTTCTAAATAGCTGAAAGTGATGTTCTTTTCATTCTGTCTGTCTGATTGCTGTTTATATTTGCAGTTCTGTTCATGTCTGTGGATGTCTGGATCATTCACGCGTAATTGGATTTAACTTCTAAAGAAGTTCCTTGGTTAGTTGGAGTCCCTTTTAGAGACAATAAAAAAGGGAGATGAAAACTGACTAATTCTTTATCACTGACCATTTAAATTCAAAAGTGAAACAAGCTGAAATATGAAATCATGCCTTTCTGTGCACTGTAGCTTTTGTGAGGCAAGATTGAATGAAACAAGCTGTTTATTAGTAGCAACATCACACAGGATGCCAGCAGCAAAACTCTACCCTCGTTCTGCAAAGAGAAAAGGAATTTTACCCGACTGTGAAGAGATGAAAGGATGTACCTGTTTTTTGGCTACTTAAACCTGTTTGAAAACATTGGTAGTTTTTATTGAACTCTGTACATTTTGGCAGATGTTTTATTTCTACTAATCATTGAAATATAATGGATGTTGAAATTTTTATGTCTGAAGTTTGAGTCTATATTTTGAAATTGTAAATAATTCATTATCAGTGTAACTTTTGTTTGACAGAAGACTTATACTGTATGAATAATTGAAATAATGAAATTATTTGCCCTGTACATTTTTTAAGAAAATCTTGTTTGTTTAAAAAGTCTTGTATAAATTATAATTTTTATTTAAATAAACCTAAAAATGCTTTGTGCTAATACTTCTTCCAAACTTCAATTATTTATCTATCAAAACTACACCTCATTTCTTGGAACAAAGTGAGTTAATCTGCTTTTTGGCAGATTCACAGCCATCTCTGGGGGGAGGTGGGTGGGTGTCATTGCTTTTGAAGCCCAAGGAACTTGAATTTTATTTTAAATAATTCCTATTACTTTATTGGAGAGTGTATGTATGTTTTTGGTTAGGTCTTTTCTGTGAGTACATCAGTCACTTCGTAGTTACATGGTTAATTTAATGAATGAAAAAGCAAGCAGTGATTTCTAAAATGCCAATGCAGGAGGGCAGGGATGGCACAAGACTCGGGAGTACAAACTCCCATCTGGGCACTGGGGGTGGGGATGAGCCCTGTTCCATCCCGGGGGTGTGCTCAGCAGCAGCATTCCCTAATCAGGAACAGCTCTTCTGCAGCCTCTGTGTCACCTCAGCCCTCTGGTCACACCAGCTGTGCCTGTGTGTCACCTGTACCCCGCCTGGGGTGAGTGGCCGGGCTCCCTCATCCCTGCTGTGTTCCAGGGAAGCTGTCCCACTGTCCCACTGTCCCTGTGCTCACTTCCTCAGCATTCTCAGGCCTTTGTCTGCGTTTAGGAATGTAATCCCGGGACTGAGCTGCCTGATCATCTAATCCAGACCCCTTTGTTTGTCTCTACAATGCTCCAAGTGTTTGGCTCGGCTGAACAGATCAGTCTGGGAAGGATCCTCTGCACATGAATGCGTGCTGCTCTCCTTATTCCAATATTTCGTTTCCTCCCGGTGGCAGCAATGCAGCTGGTGATAGAATGGTGTTTTATGCTGGTATTTTAAGTGTTCTGACAATACTCTACTTGTTCAGAGAATATTTAACTTCCCTCTTGTACCAGTTTAATGTGATTTTTTCTGTTAAATGTTTGTACAAGATGAGTTGCACCTGCAGCAGTACTTGCAGAGGTTGGATTCAATCCCACCTGCCTGAAGCCTTGTGGAGGGAAAACGTGGAGCCTGGAAGTCTGGTTTTGGCTACAGACTCCATGGTATGTGTGGAGGAACATGGTCTTCCTGAAAACAGTGCTTGTTGTGTCAAGGTCACTTTAGCAGCCCATGAAAAACGTAGAATTGAGTTGAGCGAGCTGTTCCCCTGCTCCCCCTGTAACTCCAGCTCCTGCTGCAGAGAGGCTTTGCAGCCACAGTCTGCAGTGTCACCCACACACGGTGGCTTAGTGCACGTGGCATGGCCTTGTGCAGTCCTGGATTAATGATAAAGGGCAGTTACAGCATTCAGCTTGGAGAAGCTCAGGGGTTTTTTGCTGTTACTTTAAAGTAATTTTCAAGTTAAGTCTGAGTTATTCTACGGAATTCCTGGATTCACTAAATTGCTCTCCTTAGTTTTAGATTTGGCTAAATGTTTAGTACACTAATTATTGGCTCATATTAGACTTCTGAATATTTTTATTTCAAAAGTAAATACAGAAGATGTGAGAAGGTAATTCTCTGTCTTAGAGAGGTTGGGATATTGCAAAGGCATCGGTCCCTTGCAGCAACAGTGTCCTCACTGGGCTGTGGATGCTCCAGAAGTTAGGTGGGTGTAATGCAGTGCCTGAAGGATGTAGTTATGAACATGTCTTTAATACTAAATTTAGCCTGAACTGGTGCTGTATTTGGTCAGGTTGGCTTTGACTGGGAAGCAGAGAGATGAGGGGTAGATAAATATCTTTTTCTGTTTTGAAATGGCTGGCACTTTTCTGTACCTTGAAAACTGCACAGCCTAGTTGAGATGTGCATTAAGCAAAATTTCTGCTTTTGCATTCTCTACTGAAGTTCCTTCCATCTTTGCCAATTTCTGTGACATATAGTTGCATGTGGATAAGGATCTCCTTCAGCTTTCCTTTTTCACTATCCTTCCCTATTAAATACCAAATATTGATAAAAGTTGTTCTTTTTTTCATTCCTAAATTTTCCAAATTTCTTCTTTGCTGTTTATGACAGATTTGAATTCAGAACTTTTCCACTGGTTCCTCTGAACTTTGTTTTTCTCCTTCACCATTGTTCCAGTTTTCTTCCTCTCACGAGAATAACTCTGTAATTTCAGTCCTGATTACTTAGAGGTAGTGACAGACTGTGTCCTGATGAACATGTCACAAGTTCACTAAAGCTACCTTCACCTCTTAGATCTTCCATTTTGTATAAATTGGAGCTGAATTGCTGTATCTGCTGGTTTGGATTACTCAGTGGCTTCCATTTTCTCAAGCTAATTTGTCATGTCTTTGGTCCTGATCATCTACATGACCGGAAAAGAAGATGCTTCTTGAACCTGTTGAGTGAGCTCTTTAAAGTGAACAATCTCTTCTTGAAAAAACCAGTTTTACTGGTGCAAGCCTTTGTTGAGCAAAATATATATCTGCAGAGGAGCAAATGTAGATATAGGTGATTTTGCCTGCTGCAAAATGGTGTTTGGGAAGGAATGTTTGAGCCTAAGCTCTTTGCTGAGGCATCTCCATGCCAGTCTCTTGAGCACAGGGTGTGAGGTTTTAACCCATCATGGCTAAGTCAGTAAGAAATACTGCAAATCCTCTCCCTAGGTTGTTTATGTCAGATAAGTATTTGGGAAAGACTCCTAGTGTGAAGTCTGTAAACAAAGCAACTGTAGTTAGTGTTGGTTTTGCTTCGTGAAAAAATGTTGCCCCTGACCAGAAATGTCTTTGGCCAGTCACAAATATTAACCAGCCACAAATATTAACCAGCCACACAACAGGAATAAGAGTTATGAGTTGATTCTAAACCTAACAACCCTTAAATATATCATGCCAGTTATATATTTGTAGAAATGGAATCTATACAAGAAGTATTTGGGGTGAAAAAAAGCTGTTTTCCAAAAAAAAAAGAAAAAAATATGAAATCTTCTAGATGTTATTTGGGAAAAAATTGTTGATGGGTCCTGGAGTGTGAGCTAACAGCAACCTCCATTAGACATTTCTTATGAAGTGTGAATATGTATATAAACACCTTTCTGTACTCTCATAATGCAAGGCTTTCCTGTGTTTCAGATGTGTTTTTCTTGCAATACCCTGCGTTTTGGATGCCTGCGGGAAGTGTGTTGTTGGTGTTGGTTAGTGGACACGCTCTAGAAGTTTCCAAAGCTCCACAGGATGCCATCATTACTCCCAGCAGTTGCCTGGCAGGGGAGATGCCTTAGAAAGCCCTCATCCTGCTCATGGAGGGAGCTTCACATGGCTCTCATGGTGTGTTGACCCCTGTGACTTTCCAAAATAAGCAGCCCTGACTGCACAGCTCTCGGAGTGGTGGCAGCTGTGTCTGTGCTCAAATCCTTCTGCAGGATGAGTGGCTCTGGGCACTTTCCAAGGAAAGCAAAGCACAGCTAAGCCCTGAACTTTACCTGTGGGATGCAGGGCTGAAATGGTGAAGGGAAAACAGATGGGATATGAGGGAGAGGCATCTTTGAGTCCAAAACTGGACTTGTGATGACTGTGGGTGCTCCTCACACCATCTGTGGCAGAGCAGGGTTCAGGAGGGCTTTTGGAAAAAGGAGAGATACTGTCTTCAAAGCTGTATAAATATGTCGAGAATCTTCTTTTAAATATGCCCAAAAGTGTGTAAAGAATGTCTATATGAAAAATGTAGGTTTACTGTATTGCTCTAATACAGCCATTTTCAAATATGACCACTATGGTCATCATGCAAGGTCACTGTGTGGCAAATACCAGTTGTATTTGGTGACTTCTTGGGAAAATAAATACAAAATCATCTAAACCTCAGCAAACATCTTGAACTCGCTGCTCTACTAACTCCTGCTTAAGATTTATTTCTACTGTTTGAGTAATTTCACTGTTTTATATTCCTGACAATGTCTGTGCATCTCCTGACTTGGAGATGACAGGAGCCTGTCAACATTTGCTTCTAGAGGTGTGCCAGGGTCTATGTCCAGCTGGGTAAACACCTTGAAAAACCTGAGCTGTGCTCAAGCAAACATTTTAAGGTGACTGTAGTTTCATGCCAAACTAAGAGCCCCCTGCCTCCTGCTTCCTATCTTATGCCAGTGCTGGGGCTCACCAAACCTTCCTGAAATGGCAGGAGCCCAGGTGTATTGCCTGTACCTGCTGTCTGTGTTGCCTATTTACTGATGTCAGGCGTTCTGGGGAGGAAGAGCAAAATCAGGTAAGTAAGAGCAAGTATCTGACCAAGCAGAAACTCGCCTCTGTCTTCCCCCCTGCTTCCCTGTCCTGCTGGGGAAGGGCTCATGGAACATCCCAGCATTCCAGCCTCAGCTGCAGGTGGGTTGATTTTAACAGAAGGGGTTTTTATTGAGAGGGTTTGTCAGACATATATGCAGATCTGATTCAATATTTAAAAAAAAATACAGTAACAATTTAGTTATATCTCTCACTAAATTTGCTTTTTCCTGAGAGTCTTCCAGAAAACAGACAAAGATAGGAAAGAGACAACAGTGTCATTATTGATCTAAACATTTTTAGCTGGGCAGTAGCAAACATTTTAAAATAATTTATATCTCGTCTTTAATATAATTAGCTGTGGCTGTCAGTATCTAAGGAACAACTAAACTAACCATGTTAGACTCTGCTGTATGCTGTGACAAGTAATTTTAAGAGTCTTTGAATGTGTAGCAATGGAAGGAGAGGGTAGAAGGAGGAAAGGTTGTTATTAAAAAAATCCCTGAAGGCTGAGGCACAGCAAGACACTGTGGTCTTCTTGCAGACCTCAGTTATTTGCTTTCCCAGGTACAGCACTGTCTTTTTGCAACTGGAATGCATTTTTTCCCCAGCACATACTTAAATCCTTCCTGGTGGACTAATTCTTACTTGCTTCATGCCCCTTAAACTTTGTATCAATGAATAAGAAGTGTAGATCTGGGGATATTCACTGCTATTATGAGAATGTGCATATTTTCTTCCTGGTTGTTTCAGGTCTGTTATCTGGTTCAAAGTCAGAAAAAAATCCAGATTTCATTGAAAAGATGTAAAAAACACATACCCTTTTAAGACATCAAATTCTCTTGATAGTAGTCCCCCTGAGTGCTGCTTTGTTGCTATGGTGATTACTAGTCCATTTAAGCCACTTTAAAATTGTAATGGTGAGCAAGAAAGCCAAATTCATAACAATGTCATTAGCATAGCTATTTTCGTGTGTTCTATGAGATTACGTGTGTTCTATGAAATGACCAAAGTCTGGGGAATAGTAGCCTGATTTATTTTCAATTTTTATGGGCTGCTAACGATTTAATGGCAAACAGCTCTGATGCTATCAAAGACATCAGCTCAGAGCTCCGAGATGATAAAGTTATGGGCCCTTTGTGATCCACTGTGGTAGAATAAGCCAGCCTGAACTAATTAAAATCCCTTCAGGGGCACCCTCCACCACTGGGGCGACATCAGACTTGTGCACTGTGAGGAATCTGGTCCTGCTGAGGCAGGACCAGGGAAGGGAAACCCGAAGTTAACTCAGTTCCCAAACTTTTTGGGCCCTCAATTCCTCAGAGCCAGTCAGCTGAACAGTGGGATTCCATGAGCCACACCCTTGGCACTTGAGCTGAAGAACCCCAGTGGGGATGCCGTGCCTGTGGGCCAGTAGCTTTGAGCTGGAAGTGAACTGGCAGAGGGCTGAGGGCACCTCAGTGCAGGGTGTGCTCTGAGGGGGAGCAGACAGGGAGAAACCCCAGCACTCACCGTGGGACACCTCTCCACCTGCAGGACACAGGCTTTAGCTGGAGGAGTTTGAGTGAATGAAAGGCACCACACACGTGGCCTGTGAAGTGCCTGGTGAGCTTCCCTGGCCCGTGGCTACGGAGGGGACATGAAAGGTGGCCCACTGTGCTGGGGCTGGGGCAGAAGCAGGAGAGGGACCTTCAAGCACCACTGATGAGGCTGTCCAGGTCCACCTGCACTTCCTTGAGTCTTTTGGAGACTGTTTCAAATTCTGATTCCCTGAAGAGTATTTAACCCTTCAGTGAATGAAGTCAATGTGTTTCTTATCCGTCAGTATCCGTGAGCAGGGCTGTAGGAGTGTACCCCTGCTGACAGGGTGAATACATTACACGAGAATTCCCAAATACCCTTTGCTAAGTAAGGCAAAGACCCCACAAAGTTCTGTCCCAATTTGGTCCAATGACACCTCACAGGACCTTTTGGACTTTACCTCAAACCTGGGGCTGTTCGACTGGACTGATGCCAAGAGGTCCTGCCTGGGTGATTTAGTAGAAAAAGAAGAGATCAAAGGAATTTGTCGCTTTTGTGGGGTGCTTAGCAGGAGCAAACATCTCTTGCCCTGGCACAGCTTTTCTCTGTAAAGAGCTTTGTTATTTTGTTTCTTATTAAACCTTTTTCTGTTTCAAACACTGCCACAAGAGCCATCCTGCTCCTTTTATGCCATCCGGGTAGCTGGGCTATCTCGGGTGTGAAGGGATCGCTGAGAGCTCATAAGCCCTGACTCCAAGCGAAAAACCTTCGCAGGGCGGGTTTGGTTTTTGGTGCCAGCAGGAGTTGTGATGCCCTCCAGCACTAGGAAGGATGCTTCCCCCCAGCTGACAACTCTTGTGTGAAGACCAAGGACAGTGGGTGCCATGCCAGAGAGGCAGAGTTGACACAGGGAGGTGACAAACACCACCCCTGGCCAGCAGCAAGGTCTGATCCAGGGACGGGGACAGCCTGCGGTGCCACCCCCGTGCAAACCGGGTCTGCTAAATGTTTGTCCATGCCAAGGATATGACTCCAAAATCTCTTGTTTAATGAAATATGCTCTAAAAGATATTTTAGTGATTGAAAATCTTAAAAGTATTGGCCAGCTGGTAGGAGGAGAGGGAGAGCTAAGATAAAATAATAAAATAGATGAAGTGGCAGACTCTGTGCTGCTGGTGTCGCTGATGCTGCTTTGGTTTAAGACTTGTACGAGGCAAGAGGAGTCTGAAGTCCCAGATATGACAGGCAGGAGTTATCAAAGTAAAGTTACTGTGACTATTTTTATAAGGCTCCCAGAAAATTAAAAGCCTCTCCTTTCCCTGTTAAGAAAAAAAAGTTTGAGCTGAAGTACAAAAATATCACCTGCTGTTCAAGGCCAAATTCTTTTTCATTTCTGAAAATGTGGAACTTGTATCCTGAGTCACCCAACAAGTGATGAAACTCTAATTTCAGAGGCAAGAGGCTGATGCCTACAGCAGCCTTTCCATGGCAGGAGACACAACAGGCACAACTGGAAATACTCTTGTCTCAGCACCTGGCTTTAGAGTCTGTCTGCCACTGGTTCCAGGTACAATGAGTTGTAAAAAAATATAAAATTAAATTTAGAAAAGTGAGGTATTGATTTTATGATATTTTTCCTGACCTTCTTCCCTTTACCTAGGAGTAAATGTGTTACTTGTTGATTCACATACAGTGCAGACAGCCTGTGTCAGCATGTGATGTGTAGTGAGAAGTCCCTCTCCAGAAAACAGGCTCTGAAAAGCTGGGAGTTGGGCAGCATGTTCCTAAAAATCTTCTGGTGCCATCATGGCCCAGCTGTGCCTTGCTAGTGCAACATTTGCCCCTTGGTCCACCTGTAGGAGACATGCTTGAAGTAAATCCAAAATTTTAGTAAATCCAAAATTGAGACTGCCAACCTTCCTTATTTTATGCATATACCCATATATTTAGTATATGTATTACTTACATATAACACCTGGTTTGACTGGTTTGAAGAAGGTAAGCTGAGGTACACTAAAAATGCTGGACCTAATATATCCTTATAATTTAATACCAGTGTCTGCCTACTCCAGCAGGCTGCTGAGGACCCTGATGAACCAGAGACATCAGAGTTTTGGCTCCCACTTGTTGGTGTCCTGGAGATGCCCATTGCTGTGGCTCAGGCACCACAGAGGATCTGGAGCTGCCGTTTGGAAGTCCCCATACCCAGGGTCACGGAGGCAGCCTCGTGTGCAGAGGGTGTATTTAGATAAGAAGTTCACTTTGTAGACAGCAAGAGATACCAAAATTATTGAACCTGTTCCACTCCAAAATTGTTGCTGCTTTCACTGGCAAAGATGAACTCACTGAGTAATCCCTCTTAGAAAAGTGGAGGAAATGCAGGATCTATCAAGTGTTTTGCTGGAAAAAAACTGTGATGCAAGAATTTAATTTTAATTCAAATCCTGCACAATGTGACATTTTCCTTTATCTCCTCCATCCATATGTGGCTTCTGTGTGAATAGCAATGCAAGAAAAACAACACCAAAATTAAAAAGAAAACCATATTATTTTTGGCCTGCAGAAATTTCATCAAACAATTCATCACAGAAGGGATTGAGTGAAGGCAGACTCAGCTTGTCATTTTGGATTCAGGCAAATGGAAAGGTAAATGAAAGGCAAAAAATGAAGGTGTTGGGTCACTATCTCTAATAACACATCTAATTCTGTTGTTATTCCATCTCCAGTTTGATCTGGGGAATTTGTTGAACTATGAATTTCTGTACACATATAGGGTTCATGCTTCAGTGCACAGTGCTGATTGCTCATCAGAGGCCTGTGAGCAAAGGCAGCTACTGCAGAAATTCAGTTCTCCTTCTGTAATAAGCTTGTCCAAAAGAAAGAAGGAAAAGGATTAAAGTCAGTTATAAATTGTGTGTGGTTTATTTTCCAATATGACCTTTCTTTGCAAACATCTTAGGTTTCCCACATATGACTTCTGTATAAATGAATATATATATCTATATGTTTTTCTTCATTTAAACATAACACCAGATGAATTATTTTTGTCAGAGTCATAGAGCAATGAAGAGAACAAACAAAAACCTACTGCAGGGTTATTTATTGCCTGTGATGTTTCAATGAGGAAAAACTTCCTGTTACCAAACTAACCAGCTTCCCTTTCTGTTTATTTGACTAACAGATGAACAAGACTGAAATGATTTGCTGTTGCATCTTCTCCCCAGTGATGCATCAGTGTGGAGCCAGAATGCAGCAGGAAGGAGCTCTGTGCTTGCAGGGGGTCTCTGGCTGCAGCACTGCTATAAATGTCACTCTGGCACTCTTTCTAGGAGGGAGATTCAGCACAGCAAAAATGGAGTTTTAAATAAGGGGGCTATTTAGAAGCCACTCACACAAACGGAATGAGCCTTAGAGTGTGTTTTAGGCCAGCAGCAAGGATGAGAGTTTCACAGAAACTGTTTCCTGTTCATCTGCTGTTCTGTTGGAGGCTATTAATTGCTTCTGAGGCTATTCATTGCTTTTTATTGGAATGTGTATTGAGGACAGCTGAACACCACTGAGCTCTGCAAGGACAGCTTTCATCTCACTTGTGAGCCAGGCCCAGGGAAAGTGAGGGTCTTTCTTGGAAGGTTCACAGTAAATGTTCCTTTAAAAGAAACTTAAAGTCGGCAGGCTTTAGTGTAATTTCTTTAAAATCCTGCCCCTGTGATCTCTGCTGAGCTTTCCTGCATTTCCCAGGAGGTGTTCAGCTGCATCACTGCAAAGCAGCTCCAACTCTGCACAGCAAGTGCTGAGGAGCTGCCTCAGATCCCTTCTGGCTGTTCAGCCAGTGGTGGCAATGCATTTTGTTTCCACCATTTCCGAAGCACTTCTGTTTCTCTTTTTCACGAGTTCTTAGTCGCAACCTGGTAGTTAAAACACACGACTCTATAAAATACCTCTTGTTAAGGTAACTGTTTCTATCCCGTGCATCCCTTAAGTGCTTGTCTAAGTTGTGTTTATCTCCAAGGGTTCCACCAGTAAAGGCTGTGTTCCCAAAGCCTGGCTGCTCTTCAGAATTGCTTTTCTCGTTACACTGTCAAGTAGGTTTGAATTTTGGTTTTTTTCCCTTTGAATTGCTCACAGAAGCCATTGGAAAGTCGATGTTTGCCTGTTTTTACCACAGGTATAGCTGGCTTTTAATTAAACCTCTAAGCTACTGCAGATTGTTTGTTTTCTACTGCCAAGTACATATTAGGTTTTATATCCCAGGGGGGAAATTAATTCTTCAATATTTGTTATTTGGCCTGATGCAAGTTGGAATATTCACGTGAGCACACATAAAAATCTGAACAAATTGTTAAAAAACAGCATCTAATTTGAAAACATCTAGATGTTTTTGTTTCAAGCTGCAGCCTATAGCACATACCTGTTCCTGAAGCTGCAGTCCTTGGGGCCATAAGTTTGGATTCCCTTTGTGCCCATTTTCCCCTGTAGCATTAATCTTCAGGCTTAGCTAACTCATAGACAAAAATCCTGGGGAAGAAATGCCAATTAGACAGCAACCTACTTTGCTTTCTCTCAACCCAGCTTCTTATGGATTCTCGTCAGCCTCCTGGGAACACATGAAGGTCTGGGAGTCTGAGGATCCTCTCTTTGGTGCACATCCATCATTTACCCACAGTAATGCTGAATCAAAACCTTCTTTTGATAGAAAGCTCCTGCTGGAGGAGCATTGCAAACTTTTTTGGTAATGGCACCAAATTCCCATCTTGAAAAATGAGATTCAAGCAACCCACCACATTTCTATGTGGTGAATTTACCTGTGCTAGGTTACCTTCAGAACTGTGCTGGGTCCCAGATTGCTCTCACATTAGACAGGGCCCAATTGGTATCTTAGGTTTGCTGGGATTTCTGCCAAATCAGGCACTGTGAAATGACTAAAGAGATTTCTGGGTGCAATCACAGAGGAAGCAAGCAAACGTTCTTTATGGCTAGTCTTGTTTCAAGCAAGACTCAAAGCAAGTCTTCTTTCACTTTCCTTCACTTGTTTCAGTGCCCAGGTCTGCCAAGCCTCTGGAGCATCCATCACATATTTATGCTCATTTCAGATCCAGAAACAAAATTTAAAAAACAGGGAGAGGCATTTACATGATTCACAGAGTTTCTAAAAGCAAGAAGAAAGCATAAACCAAAGAGAATTTAAAATTTGAGTGACATGAGGAGCTCCTGAAGAAACTGTCTGATGCAGTACAGGAAGGATGTTGTCTAATGTTCATCACTTCTGTTAAACACTTGCACCTCAAATGAGCACATTGGCCTTGTAGCCTTTAAATATTTTCACGTCAGCAGGTTTAGAAGGACAAGAGCTCTTCAGAGGTCGTAAAGCATAAAAACAGGTAGGTTACACACTGTGACAAACCTCAGAGTGTGAGTAACAGACTAGGGCATGGTGAAATAGGGAGTTGAGACACAAAAAATGCAGGCACGCAGCAGAAACTTTGAAGAAATGGCGGATGAAATGATCTTGTAAAATTATCACTGACAAGAAGGGCAAAGTAATCTCTTTTACCAATTTTAAGACATTTGTTGGAGAAAACAAACCCACTCCTTCAACATGTCAAAAACAAACCTATTTTTTGGAGTTTGTTATGATTTCAACATTAAGTGTGTTACAGATTTTAAAACAAATATTTAAAAATAAATAATGATTTAAAAATAAACTTTTAAAATATCAATTTTTCATTTAGAGCCATGGGTAAAGCAATATCACAGCTCATTTAGATCTCAGTGCTCCCATTTTGGACAAGCTGGGGTCAGAATAAAATTAAGAGCATCATTTTGATATACATGGGCTCATGTGAGTGGTAAAGCTGCTGGTGGATCCAGTCATAGGATGAGACTCTAACTTTCCTTTAAAAAAAGGGAGACCAACAAACAAGCTCCCTTCTACACTTATGAACTACAAAACTCAAGCAATTTATTGGTGTCTGAGTTTTTTTTTAAGGCATAAAGAGGTAATTTTAAAAAATGCAGTAATAAGTTGGTTTTTTTCCCACTGAAGATTAAAAAAGATGGTTTGCTCCCCCAGAGTTCAGGTCTGCTATACAGATTTTCAGCAAAATCCTGGCTGAATTTTTTATTATTTTTGGAGTTTGGCTTTAGATGAGGGATGAAGTCTTTGGGACGGATTTAGTTTTGATCCATTAGAATGGATCAGCATTTCCGTGCCATCACTGTTTGAGACCTCTGAAAGATGTAAAATTATTTGGATTTGGAATCTATTGTAAAGCCAAATGAGTCTTATTAAACCTCTTTGAATCACAACTATGTAAGAAATGCAGAATTAAAAAGGAAAATAATTTTTGTAAAGTTCAGTTGAAATTCTCTAAATCATGGAGATAAATTGAGGCAAAGATTTTTAGTTACTATTATCTTAAAATAAAATATAACACTGCAGCACAAAATCTAATACTGAAACATTGCATTCAGCAGTTCCTTGTAGCCTCCTGCTGCAGTGGGACAGCAGCTAAGGAAAGAGCATTCAGGTGCAGTATGGCATCTCTGCCCAGGTGTGTGTGGTGATGTGAGTGTTCACATCAGAGAATTCCAGATTCATGGAATAATTTGGGCTGGCAGGGACCTTTAAAAGCCATCTAGATGTCCTGCAATGACACCTGCAATGAGATAAATTGTTCAGAGCCCCATCCAACGTGACCTAGAATACCTCCAGGGATGGGGCACTCTCATCATAGAACATTTCTTCATATATAGTTTAAATCTATTTAGGGATCTCATACCCAACCAAAACAAGGCGTGTGTACAGAGCTTCCAAAGCGTGTTCTGAATAACTTGGCCAGGATCAGGTTGAGCCTGACTCCCTGGCTCACTATCCTAAACTTGTTTTACTTGGTCTGTCTTCTCTCTCTCTCGCCATGAGATCTGAAGTAAGTTTTAGCCTTTCCAAAACCTGACACGGTTTATTCCTTGTAGAATTAAGACTCTCTGTCTTATTAAAAGGGGTATAATACTGGAGTAGCATTGGGTTTTTTGCTACATAGATTGTTTGTTATGAATGTCACTCAACATTTCATGAAAATGTGAAAAGCAATGGATATTGTATAATTAAAATATTTACTATTTTAGCCTTCTTACACATTGCACAAACATGAGTATGTCTTATGGAGTGTGGGTTTGGTCCAAAAAATAAACAGACAAACAAACAAACAAACCAAACCCCAGTAAGATGAATGCTTTTCAAGTATGGAGCTTTATCTTTCAGGCACACAGAAGCAGTGAACACTGAATACTTGCAGGCTACAAAACACAAAAGCAAATAGTATGTGGTGAATTAAAAAAGAAAAAATCCCATAAGATGAATATCCTAAAACCAAAGCAAACCATTATTTAAATTTCTTATCATGCAACATTTTCTCTTTGACAGCCAGGAAACAGCAGCTCAATCCAGCCCCCTGGAATGTGGGGCAGGCAGGGTTTGACTGCAGGGTTTGACAGCTGAGTCCACCAGGACGGAGCTGCCAGCACGGCCAGGTACTGCAGCATCTCAAGCACTGCTGCAGCACAGCCATGGCTTATTGCTGAAAAATACCTGTAGCACTTCTCCAAATGAGGTCAGTGAGTGCGTTAAGAGCCAAATATTCTTGCTTTTAGTTAGCTCTTAATAGTGGATGGTGGAGTCATATCTCAGAAAAGCACTGGATGGCAGTAAATGCCCAGCAAAACCCAGGCAGACAAAGGCAATTAAATAAAGCAAAGCAGAGAGAAGCTGAAAACTTCAGCTGCTTCAATGATCAGTTCTTTACAAATGGCTATTATATAATATAATAAGTAACTGTAGTTTTACTTATTCATTAGAGAGTTTTGTGCATGGCTACAATCCATCTGGTTTAAATGGCTTGAGAGTGAAATTGGCTGTCTCAGACTTTACAGGAGTTGCTGAATATCAGGAAGGAGAAAAAACCTTTCTGTTTTCAGGTACATTGCAAACTAGATGAACAAAAGATTTTTCTTCGAAAATTTAAATAACTGAATATATTTTCTTATTTGCCAAGGTTTTGCAGATTGATTGCTGTTTTGTATGTACAGGCAAATGAGAACAGAGCAGTATTTCTGTTGAACTTGAAGCTTTTTCTTTGAGATGCATTTGACTGATAAAAGCGATGGCATTGCCAAGCTTGACTGTAAGGCATTTCATCTGATAATGGATAACATTCTGCTGAAAAAACCCCAGCATTTCTGTACACAAAGCGTTACAAATCCCTACCAAAAGGCTCAGAAATCAGCTGATGGACAGATCTCAGAAAGTAATTATATCTAAGAAACCAGTGTCCCAGTGGAGTGTGCTCACTGGGCTTTCACAAGGTGTCGGCTCAGGGTCCTGCTCTCATCAACATTCTCCACAGCCAGGGTGCAAATACACCCCAGTGCACTCGACTGCAAAAGGTTTGTGTGGGGGGGAGTGACAAAGGGCAGCCCTTCAGAGCTCTCCACTGGCACAACAGCTCAGGCTCCCTTGAGTAAGGCTCATTTTAACAGTGGGCTGAATTGCTGGGGGTGGAACTGCATAGCTGGACTATTTTTATGCAGGTAGCAGTGACAGGACTGTATTTCAGCAAGCAGTGGCCAGGAAAAGGTTTCACGGTGGATAGCTGGCTGCTGATGAGCTCCCAGACTGGCCAAGTGGGTAAAGGGCTGAAGTCATCCATGGCTGCATGAGAAGGAAATACTGATGAGAAGTAGGAAGGGAAATTATCACTCTGTGAGGCATTAGCAAGAGCTTTACTGGAACAAACTGACCACTTCTTGGATCCCCAGCTTAAAAAATATGCTGATAAATTGGAGAGGATACACTGAAATACGGCAATAATGATTTGAAGTCTGGAAAAGCTTAGAGCATGCCAAGAGCTCAATATAATTTATCCAGAAAAGCTTAAGTGCCTTGGTCATGGCCTGCAAGCCCCTGTGCAGGGAAAAGGTTTCTGAAGTTTCTGAGTCTCTAACAGAGCAGAGAAAAGCTGGAGTCAGGGTCAGAGGAAGGCTGAAGATCTAGGATGGAGGAAAATGACTTTCTTAAAATCTTTGTACATTATCCATCAGGACTCTGGGCTCAGCCGTGGTGGGACAGCCATTTTTGAAAAAAATGAGCATTCAGTGGATGAGTTTCTCCTCTGGTACAGCAGTGGGTATCTTGATTAGCAGCTTAAGTCAACACTTGTTTTAGATTTATTCAAGCATAAATAAGAGCAGATTTTTGTTTGCCCTTCACCAGATAAACAGCAACATTCCTGATTTTTCACAGCAATATTAAAACAGAGAGCTAAGTTGCCATGAGATAAATTGTATAGGGCTCAGAAACAAAATACTGTAGATAACAAAGTCCTTAGGATAAACAGATATTTTTGTTGCAAATGCATCAGAGTTCTTTTTACATAAAGAATACACTAGATATGTCAGATAAAAGCCTTGATACATAGCTAGATAACAGACTGCATTCAATAAGTTTCCCAAACATCTTGTTCTGTCTGTCAGATCTAATGATGACTGGTGACTAGACACTTCAGCGAAATGCTGCTTTGCTATTTATTTCTCATTTGTTCTCTTGAGAAATCTCAAAACATCTCCAATTTTATTTAAGGAAGTTTCCCAAAGTCAATTGGACGTGCTACAGAAAGCAGTTCACTTTCATGGTCAATATGCAGTCTATAAAGAACAATAAGGAGAAGGTAATTTCATTTTGATCATGCTAACCTTGTATGTTTATGCTCTGCTTAGATTTTAGTGCTCCTGTCACTTGCTCTGAAACTTGCCCTATGTTGAATCTTTTTGTCACATCCAAATTTCACTAAGATTGAGTATAAGGATGCACCCACATGAAGGCCAAGCTAGTCAGCAGCCTGGGAGGCATGAAATGTGAGAGCCCACAGCTGTGAGTGCTGGTAGAGAGCTGTGCTTTCAGCCCATCCTGCCCCACAGTCACAGGGGTGGATATCCTTTTTAAGCATTCCCTCGGCTGTGTTTGGGATGTCACCAGGGAAATTAGCTATTTTTTACCATCCAAAATAGTTGGATGGTAAATCATAATCTTCCTCAAGCATCAAAGACCCTCAGGCCATAAAGATACTTTTGCATTGACAAGATTGACCTTCTAGACTGCTTTTAAATCCATACCCATCCTCTGGACAGCACAGATGTAGGTCTGATAACCAGTGCCCAGCAGGGATGCCTGCAAAAGTCATTATTATGGCTGTCTGTGGAAAGGAAAAGCTGCCATTCAAGAGGCAGAAAAGGGTCTGTGTTCAGCCTGGTAAAACATGGAAAGAGGGAGAATATATTCAATATCCAGGGAATGGTCCTCAGGGATATTTGATCAGAAGGGCAGCTTAGATGTGGGCTATAAACTGGTCTTGAATAAACATAAGCTGGAAATTACCAGAAGTGTCCCAGTCTATTAGAAAAATAAGAACCATAGTGTCCTAGTGGAGGAAATGTATTTACCTTAATGAATTCAAGGTGGATCTAGGTCAGTTTATGAAGGTCATATTATGTGCCTGCTGAAATGGATAAGGCTGACTGCTTGACCAGGGAGGTCCCCCCTGCCCTCTGCCAGGTTTATCCCTGTTCTCCCAAAAGTCTCATCCCAAATGGCAGCATGGTGTTTTCTGCTTTCTCCCTCCCACACAGTGTGTTTATTTACAACAATGATAAGAAATTTTCAGTCTGTGGTTTCCAGACGTTGTGAGTAGAGTGAAAAAAAACCTCACAAAAACCCCCCTAACCCAGCGAACAAGCTATAGTTTTGCTGTGAATTTCAGGCCTGCAGTAGTTTTTTGATGGTTTGTTGCCATATTAACTTTTTTCCTAACATCACTAAGTATTAAAATTCCATGATTTAACACTAGAAAATTTGTGTGTGTGGATAACCAGCTCTGTGTTTTAATGATTCTTATGTATATGGAATTTTAATGAATATTGCCTTCAGTGGGTCATTTGTCTAATCAAGAATATGTAAAATGCTTCTTTTTCTGTAGCATCTGAAGAGCAGTGAAAGATGAGCATTTGATCTGCCCCCATGCAATTAATGGCATGACATTTTCTGTCTGCAACCAGACAGGGAAATGGAGACAGACCCATGGAGCTGGGCATCCTGAGAGCAGGAGGGAGTGGTTTGGGAAAGCTCCTGTGACCTGCAATCAGGAAAGGCTGTTAGTGCTTCAGGCATGCCTCTCTGAGAGGATGAAAGGATGCTGAGCCCTGAAGATTGCTGGGGT
The DNA here is from genome assembly GCA_013396995.1 of Dicaeum eximium. Lineage (NCBI taxonomy): Eukaryota > Metazoa > Chordata > Aves > Passeriformes > Dicaeidae > Dicaeum > Dicaeum eximium. The sequence goes on along the minus strand of VWZP01007629.1, from coordinate 1,348,072 downwards.
TGAGTTTCTTTACTTATCAGAGACAGGAGTGCAGCACATGGGGTTATGTTGCTCATTCCCCATTCCACTCCCTCCATCTCTGGTCCTAAATAAAAGAAAGTAATTTCATAATGACATTCACAAGGCATTCAGCTCTTTGCAAATAAATTAAAGACTTTTTCTTTCCTGGTCTTTCCTGGTGCTGCTACTCATGGCAGTGCCTGTTCCTTGGGAGACCCCTGTGATTGAGGACCCTGTCCTGTGTGACAGGTGGAGCTGTGGGTCTGCAGGACACTGGCAGCAGAGGGTCCTTTCCCCAGCCAGACCTCTGAGGAAGCAGAGAGCCTGCTTTTCCTGGGCAGGGAGCAGAGATCCTCCCCGTCTCCCCGATGCAAAATTCCTTGTGACAGGGTTAGCAAACACTTCTGCTCCCTTCTGGCTTCTCACAGGTACCATTCTGGCTTCTCACAGGTACCATTCTGGCTACCATTTCTGTAGAGCTGGCCACCTTCACTGCCTCCATGTCTCTCCCCCAGGCATCCCTCCCATGTGCTTTCCTGGCTGACTGCTCCACTCCCATTCAGGTGAGGGCTTTTGCAAGGCTGCCTGCACCTCCACAGTGGTACACCAAGATTTTTTCTGCAGGTGCACCTTATTTTTCATATTTCTGAGATTGTCTATTCCTAAGAAAGCTTAAAGGACCTTTATGTGAGGAGAGAGCTTCTTCAGCTAGAAGTAAGTGAAACCACTTTCCAAGTCACCTCCTGGGTCCTTCTCTGCTTTCTCCTGGTTTCCAGCACATTTTAAGTGTCAAGTTGCAAGCAGATGTAAAAGGAAAAAATATTGGCTCCTACTCCTTGTTTGGTTTGAATAACATGTTTCCCCTGCATTTTATGGCAGTTAATGGAAGGGTGACATAAAAATAGTTTGAATATATGTGTTGGTTTGTTGGTTTTTTTTTTTTTTCATTAACTCCTCATATTAAATTCTTCTGCAAATCCAAAATCTGGTGGTTTTATCCTTCAAGATGCTGAGTCTACACTCTCATTCCCTCAAAGCACTGAACATTCCTAATACCTTACAGGGGGAGCACTTTCTGCCACTTTGGCATGGAAATGATGTATCATGGGAAAAGTGGGGCTGAGTGATCAGGCAGACAAGTACCTTGCTATGTCTGAACAGATTTTAGGTTTTACAGACTGTTCACTGTCCTGGTGCCTATTGGGTTTGGAAGTGAAGGAGTTAACAGTGCCAGCCCTCCATGCCCATGGCAGAGGGCTGGGAAGCATACTCTTTAACATAACAGTGCCTTGCCATCTGAGCAGCATTTGCAAATCTATCATATTTCTGTTTTAAATTCACATCCTTTCCTCAACAATATGCAATGCCTCCATCTCCATGGAAATGCTGGTGTTGTTCAGCGTTCATAGCTCATGAGGACAAAACACAGAAGATGCATTTTTGTCCTATAAAGAACAGGCCCAGATTCTGCTGCAGCTGCCAGGGGCTCCCCATTGCTCTTTGCTTATTCAGTACCACAGCTCACCTTAAAATGTTTTTAAGTATCAGCTCTCCAGCCTTTCACTGCCTCTAAACACCTTTAAGGAATCTGTACGAAAGACCTGCAGGCAGTACAAAACTGACTGCAATATCTCACTGCCCCTCTCCTGGTAGTGCTTCAATGCCCCACAAGTTTATGTAGTTGATGAAGGGATGAATGCATGAGGGCTCTGAGAGTATTCCTTGCTCCTAATAAAGAAAAAAGCAACTGGGTTTCCCCTCTGTTTTACTTCTGTGTATGCATATTATGCATTTATAAGAAAAGGCAAACAAACCTGAAGGTGTGTTTTATCAACACTGCACTAATTGGCTGTTTCCTTTTTTACCAGCAGGAGAGAGAGAAACAGCTTTTCAGGCAGCCCACCTTGAGAAGCTGGGATGATGCCTTTGCCTGGAGAGAGCCCTTTACCTGCACCATACCATGGGATCCTTGGCAGCAGCTCCCACACCAAGTTTGCTCCCATCCACTTAGGGCTGGTCCTTTTCTGGTAGGCACCTGGGGGAGGAAGGTGATGAGAAGGAACCCAGTGAAGGTCAAGCCCACCATGACAAGTGATGGAGAGGACAGCACGAGAGCGGGCAGCCGTGGGAGGCTGGTGGGACATGCTGGTGAACTTGGTCCTCCCTTCTCCTTTCAGGAGAGCACAGAGAGTGACAGTAATGTCCTTTTGTGGAAGATTTTGAAATCTGCAGATGAAAAGCCTTTACATAGAGGCTAAGTGCTATTATTGCCACTTCTATTCCCACAGTATATGCTTATGCTTGGAGCACTCTACTGCTTCTGCTCTCATTTTTTTTTTTCATTTTACAGGAATGAAAAAAAAATATACACCTTCAAGGATTGCCAGCCTATGGTGAGCTATCTTATATGAAATTATGGTGGTTGGAAAGAGACATTGTTTTCTTGGCATCAGCCACAGTTTGTCCCCATCTGATGACTCCTCAGTTGTAGTCTCTGTGTGGCCCTAGGTGATGGGCACTTGCTCCCTTGTCCCTGGACAGGCTGTAGAGGAGAGAGAACTTTTCCCTTCCATTAAGCTATTGGTTTGAGAAGTGATTTCTATTAAAATATAGTTTGTAATAAGTAAGACTGGATAAGACATTGGACCAACTATAAATATTAGTTATGTCAGATTAAAACAAACCACTTGGAGCTTAGAGGGGGTTTAGTATGTGACCAAGAATAAAACAGGCAAGAAGCCCCCCATGCTGGGTTTTGTTGCAGTGGCTGTCACCACCCTTAGGAACATAGATTTTGATGTAAATTTGCATGCTTTTAAGTACAGATCCTTTCTACACTTTTGAGGCCAACCCCAGAGGTGCCTCTGGAGTATCACCTACTGTGAGGAACACTGTACAGCATCCTTTTCCCCCACAAAAGGAAACTTTTTAAAGCAACTTCCTTTTGCTGTGCTGCTGTGTAGAATGATGGCAGTTCCCAGAAAAGGCCAAGCCTGCAGAACAAGCAGAGAAGAAAGCCAAGGCAGAGCTGGGTAATCAGCAGTAATGAGCTAGAAGGATGCTTGCCTTGCACTTACCTGACTGTCCAGCAAATTCTGCAGTGGAAAATGCTTTAAAGGCTGATAGATGGAAAGAAGCTAGGCTTTCTAAAATTGATACGCAAATACAAGCTAATGCTCAGTGAGAAAAGCTGCTTATATGAGGATGAATATGGTATCACATATAACAAGGAATTATTTGGTTTATTTTAAGCTGATTTATTTTAAAATTATTTCTGAGCTCCTGAGGAACTACATAAACATTTTTCACGTACTTTGCAGCAAAAGCAAGAGATTTGGGTTTTAACAGAACTTCAAAGCTGCCTCCAGACCCCACTGGGTTTGTATATCTGCTGGGCAGCTAACACATCAACTTTTTCACAATCTCAGCCCAAAAGGGAGCCCCTAATAACAAAGTTACTTTTAAATGTCTGTGGAATATTTTAACTGTGTTTAATTGGGTTCACCTCATAACACTGGCAGCCTTGGTTCTCCCCACTGAGAGAGGAGAGAGACAAGAACAGCTTCCTTCTACCCCACTGAGGTGGTCTGCAAGCCAAGTGGCTGTGTCTGAGCCAGCCCCAGCAGTTCCCCAGTCTCAGGGGATATAAACTGGCTCATCCCAGCTGACAGAAGACATTAGGAGTGGTTCAGATGCCTTGTGTGGCCTGAAGAATCTCCCATAGGTGGCACTGCCGTGGTCTGGGAAAACAGGGAGATTGTGACTCTGCAGAGTCATCTCCAGAGACCATCTCCAGGTGTTGAATGTGGCCCACCCGGCTGAGACACTTCTGCTGGGAGAAGGTCATGTACTGAATGGCATAGGAGGGGTTGAGCTCCAAGAAGTGGCCAAGAATGTCTCTTGTTCTCTCAATCTGCTTTCTTGGTTGTCAAGTAGAAAGTTCTGCACTGACACTGTGCTGCAAAGCCTGTGGGTAGTGACAGATTTTGAAAAGTTTAAAGGCAACCAATTCACAAAGTGTGGCTACTCCAGTGACTTCTACCAGTGACAGTCCCAAGGTTATTTCAAATGCAGAAATTAGCACCTTTGTCTTCTTAGTCTCTGAAAACCTGATGGAGTTATTTTTATAAAGGAGTTGCATATTTTTATGGGCTTAACCTTTTATCCTGAAATTTCTCATAACTGTTTTATTAATGCTCAGGAGATCTGAAGTACAGATTGCTCAGCTTAAATAGGTAGGAAATTTAAATTACAGTTAAGACTTGTCAGGAAAATTAACCTGAGCCACAGGTTCAGCTTGGAATGAGTGGCTGGTGAGTTAGGTACCTGCCACTGACCATCCACCAGGACAACCTGGATTTTGTACATTCAGGCATAAATGAGGGATGGTGTTGCAGAGGGTGAAAGACCTGCCAGGACCAAGATGCATTTAGGACCCCCATGTCCCACATGCTGCTTTTCAATGGGCTGTGCCCAGGGACACACTGGAGTGTGGAAACCATGACTCCTTCCTGGGATTTCCCACATGCCACGTCCCTGAGTCCTCAACAAGGGCACTGTGTAAGCTCCCATCCCTCTGGAGATGAGAAGGACACAGTGACACAGCTCTGCACTAGGCTGAATTTTAGCAGAGGCAGAAGTTGGTTTTGCTCTGAAGGGGAAACTCTTTCTCCATTAAAAGGTGTAGCACCAAGAGAGAAAATTAAATCAGGGACATTCCAATAACATTTTATTATTAAATTAGAGTTGACTTCTAACTTCCAAGTTTTTCACACAGTTTTTCAAATGCCATGTTAATACTATAATTGTTATTTGTCTTAAGAAAGCCACAAAGGTTCTCCTTACTCTCTTTCCAGAGAAAAGGAGATGACTTTGGGAGAAAATTAAACCTTGGGCTTCTCAAAATGGATAGGCACAAGGATAAAGCCAGTAGGATACACTCCTGTATCTTGGGTGGGGGACTAGAAGCAGAGAGCAGCAGTGTGGCTCAGAGTCACGTGGTATATGCAATGGCAAGGGACAAGGAACCACCACACACAAGGCTGGAAGAGGAGAGGGATCAGTGCCTCTCCCTCCGTGAGTAGTGGAAAAGACATGGAGATGGGCTGAGCCCAGCCAGAAAACTTGAACACAGCCAGCCCAAAGACCCATATCAAGCCAGAAATATACTGAGGACTCAGAAAACTCCAGAGGAGTGTAAGTGAAAGGGTTATAACACAAAAGCAAAAAAGGACCCACCTTTCTTTCCTTGTGTGGGTATAGAAATGAACAATTTTCATTGCCCATGGGATTCAAATGTCAGCCTGGGAAATTTGTATGGGTTGCTTCTACTAAAGCTTGGACCAGACAGGACTCATCAAGGGTTGCATTTGTGTTATGGTCAGGTATCATAGAATCATAGAATGTTTTGGGTTTGAAGGGACCTTAAAGATCATCCAGTTCTAACCACCCTGCCATGGACAGGGACACCTTCCACTAGACCAGGTTACTCAAAGTCCCATCCAGCCTGGCCTTGAAAACTGCCCATTGTGGGGCATGTAGATAAAGAGGTACATAATTTCATCCTTTGGCTGTTCTTGCAAATCCAGGTGAGAGGCTTGTGCCAGGTGAGTTTATGTGCACAGCACTAAAGAGCTGGGGCTGGCACCTGGAGAGTTTGATAGGTCAAAGTGAGGGCTGGTTCAGTGGTGATGCATTTTCTCACAGGTTGTGTGTCAGACTTAAAGCTGAGGTAATCTTTAAAGACAGGAACTAAGGGCCTGAGGGAGGGCTGTGCACTGGCATCTCTCCGAGGCTCCTGTGGGCTGGCACAGGTGTTACTGGACACTACAAGATAAATGTAAATAAAAGCAAAAATAAGATAAGCAAACTGTGAGTTGAATTGTCTGTGTGCTTCAAAAAAGAAAGTGGACAGGGGAGTGAAGCATGGTCTACAAAGCCATGGAGTGGAGGGGAGCATGTCTGGGTGCTCTGTGTCCAGGTTTGGCTTTTTCCTTTGGTGTCTCTGCTGCCAGAATATCAAATGCATCTAGGAAGGTGATGTCTTTTCCTAGCTGAAACTTCCAGTTCCAAGAGAAATGATATGTTTTTGAAAAAGGGGCCAGACATAAAGTGACTGACCTTTTGCTCTGAGCATTGGGCAGTGCATTTTTGTTGTGGAGAAGTGTCCATATAGAGCCTCAATAAAAGGGTGAAATGGAAGCCTTCATACATCACCCACTGTAAGTTTCCTGACCACAGAGGGCAATGTTTAGTATTCGTGCTTTGGATGTATTAAAAGCTAAAATATGAATCAAATAGCATGACTTGAAGCTGATTTCTTTCAGAAGAAAGTAGAAGTTAAAACTTTTATACATCTGCACATCAAAGTGTTATTACTAGCTAAGGTTTCTTTTTAGAATTTAACCCCATATCTGAATTGAATTTCAATGGGCTGCTTGTGTGGTGCACTCCGATCAGCCGAGTTTGATGAACACCCCAAAGCTCAGTGGCTGAGAAAGAAAGAAGAAAAGCTTGCTTAGGAACATCAAATGGGAGTGCAGGCCTGATATCTTTTGCCAGTAGAAAGATTGTTTTAATACCCTGTCGGTCACAGTAATAACCTTAAACAAATAGATCACTTGTATTTACTTTGTAATATCAGTGCTTTTACAAGATTGACTACCTAGTGGGATTGTCTGTACAAATTCCACAGTTGTCCCCAGGCAGCTCTGTGAAGAGGACACTTTAACTCCATATGCCATAGAAAGATGCCTTCAGTGATGCTCCATGAATTAATCATATCCCTGAGGGCTGAGGGAGGATAATGGTAGAAAAGCCCAGCCGCAATGACTTGGAGAGCTCCAGCGAGCTGTCACAGCACCTGGCCACTTTGTGCAGCAAGGAGCACTTACATCAAACAGGCTGTACCTGCGTGAGCAGACAGAGCTGAACCTCACCGAGCTGCCAGCAGGAGAGAGGGAAGCACCACTTACTTTACCTGTTGGAATGGGCTCCCCACCGCCTGGGGCCACAGGGGTTACCGGAGAGAAAAGGAAATAAACATTTATCTAGCGGATTACTCCTTTTTTTCCTAATCCCTGCTCCTGAGTTGCAGAGGCACTGTAAGGATGAGCTGTGTGTATTCTTTTTGATGATAAAATTGCCTAGCAGTGAGATGAAGATTTTATGTACAAGTGTTTGGGTTTTTTTCTTTACTGGTTATCTGTTTCTTTGTCCCAACCTCTAGGTTCCTACTTTCAAGCCAATGGCCATGCACAGCCATTCCATGTATGCAGCGTGTGCACCTTAGGGAAGGCAGGGATAATGGTTTGTGATGATAAAGTAAAATTATCACCAAGACCACCTTGTGTTCTCTATTCTTGCTATTTACAGCAAGTCTGATCTGGTTCAATTTTTTTTCATGTTTTCTGGGCAACAGAAGGTTTCCCTTTATATGAATATAAATAAAACCCTTTCAGAGTAATGATGTTTTTCATGGAGGGTGTGTTAACCTACAGGAGTGTGAAGTAGGTTTACATTCTGAGAACAACATGTGCATCAGGATTATTCTTTCTCCACTCCCCCTGAGCAAGACCTTTTCCTCTTTTGTTTCCATTTGAGCCAGGTGCCAGTTCATTACTCTCAGACATTTAAAATATATCAAATGCAAGTAATGTATCACAGTTTTTCCTAAATGTTTTTCAGTTCATCTGTTTCTACTATATTTTAAACCTTTTTTCCCCTGTCAAGACAAATCTCTCTGGATAAATATGAGCAAAGCTTTGGTTTTTTACTTCCTTGCACCTTGCTCTGTAGTCAGATCCCAGCTACAGGGTCTTATTAACCTCTCTGACCATGCCAGGTGACTCCCAGGAGACTGCTGGAGAAAACCCTAATTTACAGTCACAGGAGAAACCAGGAAATCAAATCACTGCTTAAAACTTTATACATGCCAGGCACGTATGATCTGACCACACAGACATTTGAATGGCCAGACAAGTGAGACTGATCTAGAAAGATCCAAATGCCACTCTACCCTAAATCTGTCTGTTTCTCCTGGTTGTTAGGAAGGGAGACTAGGTGAGATAGTTTGGATGCAGCCCTCAATCCTTCAGTCATTTCCATGGCGATGAATGAACTTCCCAAGTTCTCTTTTCCCAAGCTGTCACATTTGCCATTTGCATTCATGCAGGGAATTACCTTTAAAGACCTCAAGGCTGAAACCAAACTACATCATATCTAAAGTGTAGCACCATAGGGACAAATTCCTCAAATGCTGTTGGCTGCTTGATAGCTCCAGCCAAAACATTCTGGCTTGAAGAGACAAGGAAGAAATTCTTAATTCCCCAGGTCAAGCTCTCTGGGTTAGGGGATGAGGCCAAAGAAGCAGCTAGACCTGCTCCAGAGACTTAAGAGAAGATTACAGAAACCATTACTATCAGTTGACCTCATCTATTTTTTGTGCCTTTTAGGCAGGGCCAGATCCATCCTATGTGGTGCTGAAAGTGTCTACACCCTAACTGAAGCTATTCTGCATTTTTTACCTGCTCTGACAGAAGAACTGGGGAAATCTTATCTCCAGGTTGCACTGTAGGGATCTGTGTTGTACAGAATTTCACAGCAGTTTTGATGAGTCTTGATTTTTTTCTTTAAAGTTTTGATGAATCTGACCTTTCATCTCTAATGCCCTCTATGAGATTTTTGTCTCGTTTTTGGATAGGGTAATGGTTTTTTATTTCTGTTGAACTGGAGCAGGCTTTGGACTGGTCAGGTACACAACCCATTTTACTTCTACTGTGAGTAAAACTCTTAAACAGTTTAGTCAAAACCTGTCTTCTCCAGGAAATGCCTCATTGCCTAGCTGTTTCATTTTGAAGCCTCGTAGCCATGAAATCTGTTGGGAGAGCACAAACAGCTGTGGTTACCTGACAGCTTTAGGAAACGGCACAGAGACAAGATACGTCTTTGAGATAAAAGAGCTGATTGCAGGTGGAGGCTGCAGGCAGATCTTTAAAACTTCTGTGTAACCTTTGGGCTCTGATGAGCACCAAAGAGGGGGATGCCCTGCCAATCTGTATCAATGAGCAACAGCAACCTGAAACTGCTCTTCTGCCTGGCTGAGAGCTATTAGTTTTGTCAGAACTGGATTGAGGGTGTCTGTAAATGTGATACTATAATTCTTTCTTAATGTAACTACAGTTTACCCGAAGGATTCTGATAATAACAAAGCCCTTGGCCTTGTACCTGCTGCACGTGTCCCGCCCGAGAAGCAGATCCTGACCTGCAGTCCACCCACTCTACAGGGGGAGCATGGGGAATTTTGCAACATGCAAACAGAAAATCCATCCAAAGGAGTCAGATTTTGGAATGCTAAGCCACAAATTCTTCCTCATAGCCATGGCTGGGACTAGCTGCCCTTGTGCCTGGTTATTTTGCAGCGTGGCCCACTGTGACTACAAGGAGCAAGTTTTAGCAGCAGGAGATGCAGGCAAGTGTTGCTTCCTGGGGGTCTGCTCACTATCTCATCTAGTTCTCCTTAGAGTAGGTTTGGAAGACAAAATTTATAAAATCCAGCTTTTCCTTCTGATTCTCTCATCCCTGTCTCTTGCTCGTGAATTATTAGTCCTTATTGCAAGGACTTTCACAGGCACCGAGCCAGGACTGGTGGGGTTTCTCAGCCACAGATAACATCTTCAGATCTGTTCATTTCCTTTTCTCCTGCAGCCTGTCCCCTTCCCTTCCTTGTGTTTTCTACTCTCTGATCTTCCAATTATTTTTTCCAAAGATATTTCACAAATCAATCTCCATGGCATTTATTACTGTACTGCAAAAGACCTTATGCACTCTCCCTTTTCCTTTTTTTCCTCTCTCTCCTATTTTTTTCTTATTTTCTCCCCACAACAACACTCCCCATTAAAGCCAATGTGCACTACCAGCTACAAATCCTGCCCACACACCTTTACTGTGTGTGATGGTGCCCCAGCCCCCTTTGTTCCACAGGTGGGTGGGAGACAATTCAGTCCTGAAGGTTACTCCCCCACTGAAAACCCTGGGAATAGAAGCAAATCCCAGTGCCTTATTCCTGCCATGTAGCAGTGGTGAATCTAGTGATGGGGTAACTTAAAATGCTAAAATGCTTTTTCTTGGTTTTGCTTTTGAAGAATGCCATAGTGGAGCTGCAGTGAGACCCAAACAGGAAGGCCAGAGGTGTGTGACTGTCAGGCAGCCTGGTCAAAGCTGTCACAGATTCCAAGCTCTCTGTGCTCTCCTACTGCTACAGAGCAATGACAGGCCAGCTTTTCACCAATTTAATGTAATCACAGTGAGGCTGTGGAGCTGGGAAAAATCAGGACTGAATAAAGCCAACTTCTGAACTGCCTTTATCCCACCCTGTGTGGCTCAGGAAGCAGCCCAGTGCTTATCCTGCAGCTGGCTTGAGCTCACCTCTGCTTAAATCTCCTGGTAGCACAACACCAAGCAGAGACATTAGCACAGGGAGCACTGATCTCTTTCAGTAACCCAAGTCATTATTAAGAAGGAAGGGAGAAAAAAAAAATTAGGTGGACTCACTAGGATTTGACAACTAAGCTAGGTTGCACTCAGCTTTAAATTCAACCATCCTGGAAAATATCCTCATGAGATTTTTGAACAGGAGAGTCAGAGATATTACAAAATGGAATTGTTTTCTTAATATTTCTACCAATTCTGGGCAAAATCCCACGAGAATTGTTGTTCTTGTGAGGTTTTTTCTGCATCTGAACAAGAAAGAAAATATGTTCTTGAAGCATTACATCTCTCACCATAGTGGAGTGGTGTATCTGGAAATTCAATTCTGACACTTCACGAAGACTGCAAAATGAAGTTGTTGAATTGTGTGAGACTGTTTTTACCCCTTGGCACATCCACAATGTGACATCCTGTGATGTGGGTGCTGGTAATGGAGGGCGCTGTCTTTGGTCATGATGCTGTGCCACGTTCAGCTTGGAGTTAAGCACCTGGAGCTCTGGTGACACCACGGTGGCAGTGGCTGCATACCTGCATGGCTGTGCTGCTCTGACATCTGAACACTGGCATTTGCTGGGCATTTTTTCCCCAAGGGCAAATCTCCAAATTTCTCACTGAATTTACCCAGCAGCAATGGTGAGGGTGATGCTTCTGGCAGAGCTGCCATCCAAGGCATTTCCACAGGGTCCATGACTGAGAGGATTGTTTGCAACCAGCTCAGATAACAGCAATTTCAGGCTGCTGCTACATTACAGAACAAACAGGCATAGTTTGCTTTTGGCTTTCATAAGGAGGCTAGATATGGCCCGAGGTATGCAAATACCTTGTGATGAAGAGAAAAAGATTCCAGGACTGTGGAGGTGTAAGAGCTGACAAATTAGGCAGCATTATAGGAATAATACTAGATCTTTTTGCAAATTGAGGAACAACAGCTGTTAAGCACGTCAGGATTTTGGGAGCAGAAGAATAAAAGGCATTGCTGTCACATACACGGAGAGGAAAGGAAGTGAATGCAGCAATGAACAGGTGAGAGAGCCTCACGTTGTTATCCATAGGAGGATAAAAGTACCAAATCCTTATTTAATCCTTGCAGAGTTATTTAAAATATTAAAAGTGGTGAGCCTCAAAGGGGATTAGGAATGGTTGCAGAGGGTGAGTTAAATTACAAATTTAACATTTGAGGGTTTTGTACTTATTCGCAGGAGTAAAGCAAGTACTTCTTTTTCACACTTCTTCCTCTTTTTTTTGATTTATGAAAACATGCACACCACACACTTACCAGTATTTGTGCCCTTTAAATCCGGAGCATGAACCTGGAACCTCATCCCTGGCCCCAGTGCTCACCCTGCAGAAGTCCCCAGCCCCACTTACCCGACCCCTGTTTCTGCCACTGCTGAGAGAGAACTCACATACCTCACAGATTCTCAGTCAGTGTTAATCTCCTGCCTTCCCTGACCTTTTCCTCCTGGACGGCAAGCGGTGATCTAATTTTCCTTCTTCATAAAGGTGACACTTATGTCCCCTGCATTTTGACCCCACTGTTTTATACCCCTTTCTCTAGAATCAAGGGAGGAGTTGAGTGTTGTCTTCTGACTTCACCCTTATTTCTCCCAGTCCTTCCTTTGTCTTCTGGGACTAGTATTGCTCAAGCTGCTAATGATCCCTCGTGAGAAACTAAAAAATTAATGGTTAATGACTCAAACAATTGGCCATTTGCTAAAGCAGCGGGTGCTTTGCTGATGCTGTGTGCAGTCACAGCCCAGGTGCAGAGGGAGTGCACACCCACCATGAGAGGCTACGAGCTGGATTTTCACCCAGATAAGGGAGAGGCCAATAAGAAGCAGATCCTGCAGAGGTGGGGTAGGACATGCTTTTTATCAATGTCCTCTCTTACACAGCTGGCTCAGGTGTAAATCTCCCGCCCACCCCAGTGGAGGTATCAGACCATTCACACACAGTCCTGAAGGTGTTCATCCCTTCTGATGGGGCATAACAGACTCAGCCTCGCTGACCTGAGAGGCAGCTGTCATGTCTTAGAAGGTGCCATCAACTATCAAACACCTTGAAGCACCCCCAGACTCATTTCTGAGACCTTCCACCGGAGGACTGCATGTGATCCACAGTGTTATACCAGACAGTGCAAAACTCCCTGCCCCGGGAGGAGTATCTGGGTATTCCCACCTGAACCTGCTGAACATTGTGTTTCACAGGCTCTCCCCTCCCCAGCTGATCAAGACTTTGACCACCCCTTTGATTAGTGGACATCAAAATTGCAACAATTAAGTCTCACATTGGATACATGGGTGGCAATGTCCTTCTACTCTAACCCTTCTTTTCTTCCTTTTCCCTATACAGTTTCCTAATTGCTATTTTTGTGCTTTTATATTGCTATATTTCTACAGCTACGTACCTACTTTCCATTGCAAGCAAATTGTTCTGAAATCAACCTGCCATATGCATATTTATAAAACTTGTCATTTAGTGGCATTTCACTCTAATCTGCCCCAAGGGATCTATTAAGAGAAATCTCAGTTACTCTGCCTTCAGGGGTGGGTCATAACATCCCCAAAAAGCTCTACTATTCCAGTTTAATTTACTTGCATTCATGCTGACAAATCTCAGACCTGTCCATCACAATCTTACAGTAACCTCATATTAAGGTGGACTTTAAGCAACTGGATCTGGATGGACTGCTTGAGCAGGAGGCTTGGACAGTAAAGCACTTTAGCTTTAGTGTGACACTTCAGCAGCTGAAACACTTGTCTTCAGCACCAGGGTGGAGTCAGTTTTCCCAGGTGAGCTGGTCCGGAATGAGAGGGGCTTCTGCAGGTGCTGGAGGTTGGATATCCTGGAGCATCTGAGTCCAGTACTCGAAGATTAGTGAGCTCTCTGAGACAACTATCCACAGATAGGTCTTGGGGAGTGCCACCCCAGGACAGGGAGTGGCAGGTGCAATTTAAGTGCTTGTGTTACGAGAGGACAGTTTGAAATATTCTGTGGGTATCTGAAAAAACTTCACCAGCCTGGCAGATACAGTACCATGTGTCTGTGAGGGACCATGAGCTGCTGCTGAGGACACTGTAGTTGACGAATAAGATTCTGCTGTAGTTGAGGAATAAGATTCTTGAGTGCCTCAAATATCACTAGAAACCTCTGTTTAGGCAACTGAATACCGTTAGTTGAGCCCTGAGAGCAAGTTTTCCTCCCAGCTGTTGAGGGTGCCTAAACAGAGCCACTTGCATTATTCTAGATGTCCCAAGTTACTTGGAACACTTGCTTAAGCTGGTGAGCATGGCAGCAAGCTTAGGAGGTCACTGGTGGAATGCCAGAAAGGTGCCTACAGCATCTCAAATGTCTCTTGGTGTCTGTGAATGACTGTAGATGTGACTGTGCTGCAGGAAGCTGAATCACTCTTTGTGCTCCACTGACTCTATTGACTAGGCTCCCCTTGAGTGTAATATGAGCTTAAACATGCAGCTTAAATGGTGGCATCTTGATTTAGTCTGGACCTGAATTCTGTCTTTAGAGCTGACAGTCTAAATGTAGCCCTGTATTTTTTTTTTCCTGTAGAGCATTTAGCAGGACCTAGCATTAGCATTTAACTTCAGGGATTAAAAGTCTTAATAATAATGGCAAAGTATTAATACCAGTGAAATAACATAATTATTCTAATTTGCTAAAAAGAAAGTCCTATTCATTCTTCTATTCCTATGGCTCTGTAATAGAAAAAGAGACAAAGTTCATTTGATTTCCAAAGTTTATCTATAATTATATTATATATATTTAAATGGCATGTAGAATATATGACATATTGCTCACATTAAGAAATAAAAAATACCCACTAGCAGAAGTAGAAACCAGAAGATGCTGGCTACAGCTCCCTTGGAGCAATAAAAGTTCAGGGGCTTCTTTAGAACAAAGCCAATTTATTTTCTCCCCTCTACCTGGCGCCTTCAGACACACAGAGGATTCCTGCCTAATTCTGTGTTACCCAGCCTTGGCTGTCTCAGCCTCCCTGCTCTTGGCTGCTCAGCACTGTGCTGGCTTTGTTTTTGCTAAGGCTGGGCCAACAGCACTCTGGCTGGGATTTGCCAGCAGAGCTGACTCTGAACGCCAGGGAGGGTGGAGAACCTGGCTCTGTCTGTCCTCATGGTTAGTCTGACGACTCGCTCCTGCAGGAGGACCAACTGAAATGTTGTTTCTCCAATTTATCCTCTGCCAGCTCTAATTTTTCATGTTCTATCTATGCTACAACTTAGTTGATGCAACAGGTGCTTTTTAAATAAAGAGAGAGAAATATTGCTTCCTGTTTATTTATATATGTTGGACAACTTCTAAGAGGGCAGATTCTGCCTATGCCATCCTTAATAGAGACTGGATTTGATAGATCTACTGTAATATGTGAGAACCAGGTGTTAGAGAAGGGCTTCTCCTTCAGGCAACCTTAAACTTTCTCCCACCAGGCAGGACTAGACTTCGTACATGGTATTTCAAATGTTCTGCTTTAAATCCAAGCAAAGGATCCAATGGCAGGAAATGAGGTCTTCCTTCCAAATTGGGGATGGGGAGTGAGTTGATTTAATTTTTAAGGAAACACTTGCACATGCCAAAAATGCCAAAAATTTGTACCTAACTGAGTTACAACCAGTGCAGTTACCTGTTTAGGTTCCTTAGTGTTTTCCTCTTGGCTATGGATTGGGAAGTGGGTTATTTTTACTCATCTACAAAATGGCAGAATTTGTTGCCCTACAGTAAACCCTTACAGTCTGGGACATGAGAATAAAAAGAGGACAAATTCACATTTGTCTGTTTTAAAAAAAGAAAATTTTCACAAATAAAGAGCAACCTCCAGCGTGTCCAGCTATTCAGAGCTCTGTGTACCCAAGTAACTCTGAATCTGTTCATTCAGTTTGGCCAGAGGCCTCAGGCCACTGATATCCCTCTATAGTTGTCCATGGCCAGCTTGAGTTTCCTGGCAATTTTGATTTTTAGTGGGATTTCAAGGATCCTCGTGCAGCAGCCTTCTCTGGTTGCAGAGCTGATGGAGGCAGCAGGACGGGTCAGTGGGCTCTGGTCCCACTGTGGCAAAGTGGCACTGAGCATGTGATGGGTCACAGAAGGCTTCCAGGTATGTCGGAAATGTGTGAGCAGATTTTACTCTCCTTTGCTGCAGTGGGAGACATCTCCTGCTCCTCCTGTTCTGCCCTTACCAGGTGAAGGGACAGAGAGAGGTGCCTGTGTGGCAGAAGGGCTGCAGGAGGTGAGAAGGTGGCACTGGCATGGTGGAGACACGTTACGCTCAGATGGGAGCCAGCTGCCAGGGATAATAAGGTGTTGAAGGAGGTGAGGATATACAGAGCTGGAAAAGAGCAGAGGTGTTCAGTTGGTGGGTGTATGAGAGAATTGTTCAACTGTTTGCAGAAGGAGCAGTTGCATTGTCTGGGAGATTGAGTGGGGCAGGGCTGATTCTAAGGGTGGCAGTGAACAAATGGTCCAGAGAAGAGAGGAAGTCACAGAGAAAAGACAAAGAAAGTGGTGGGGGGGAGAGGGAAGGCTAAAGTGCCATGTGTGAAACAGGGAACAATTTGTATATGAGAAGAAGAAAAGCAAGGAATTGATAGGGAAATACAGAAAAAAGAAATATAAAACTACAGCTGCATTTCACAATGATTTTCAGTGGCTTCAGGGGGACTGTGGTGTCTCTCCTCCTGCATCCAGCCCTGGCCACACTTCCAAACCAGCAGACACACAAATAGCAGCCTGCCAGCAGGATGCATCTCTTCTTGGTGCAACACCTTCCAGTGTGTTTGTCTGGACACAAATTATTTGATCTCCACCAACATCCTATACTGCAGTCTCATCAGTCTCTCTGTCAGTTTTATGCTTATGCAGTATACAACACCCCCAAAACATCAATATCTCCATTTTAAGTATGTACTGGCATAAACATGGATCTAGTCAAGAGATTAGTGCAATATTTGATTTGCTAAAAAGGCATAACAACTCTTAGTGTTTTCATATTGAGCTTCAGGGTCTGTATTTTGAACTAAAGAGGAACACTAGTACAGTTTTCATTAATAAAATACCAGCTTATATGGATTGCTACTGGTAAGGAGAGAAATGCAGAAGATAAGTTTTTAGTTTTTTTTTTTTTTTTTATAGACTTATTCTAAAATTGACCTGACAGCTTCTAGCTGTTCCTTGGTGACAGATTTCAAACTATTCAAACAGATAATTTTCAGCTCTGGCATTTCTCTTTGGAACTTTATGCAAAAAATTTTCCACAATATTTAGCATGTCAAAGGCTGTCTAACAGCTCCAAGCCTTGCTTGTAAAATACGCACACACAAAAATGTAACAAGGATGTGTTTTGGCAATAAGCTTAAATCTCAAAGAAATGTTCCAGTACCTTGATTAATTAAAGACAACCCAAGTGTTACCTCCAGCCTGCACTGGTACATCATTAAGCAGCCTAATTAATACTAGGATATGCTGAAACAAGAGAGGTATTTTGGAATTTCAGTTACTAAGGGAAACCTAAGTGCTGTCTGTTAAATGCTTTGGCCTCCTTTTCTTGTAGAAAATGTGCTTTATAACTTCCCCATATGCTCCTGCTGTTCTCTCCCTGATGGATGTTGCTATGGAAGCAAACTGGGGAAAAAAATCAAACAGCTAATAATGTTTCTGCAAATGATTGCACAGGTGGAGATGAAAAGTACAGATGACACAAGTTAGTTAAGCAAAGGATTTGAGCTGCAGCAACAATTTGAGGCCAAAAATCAAAACACACTGCTTTCTTTCCTCTTTATATAGATGTAGTGAAATTCCAGATCTTTGCAGGCTGTTGAGGTTTATTTAGCCTTTATTAAGTAAACACATTCAGAAATTTTGCCCTAAAACACTGAACACCCTAAAACACCGAATAAAATAATAAAATAATAAAATTATGGAGGTTTAGAAGGAAAAGAGCAGGTGTTGGTACAATGCTGGTGAGTGGGGTGGCCTAGGAGGACATAGGTCCCTTGAGGCTATGGGATAAAGAACTTCCATCTTTCACTCAGATTAAAAGTGTTCCTTCAGTTCTGTATCATATTTGAATATCATTATAGCAACAGGGGAGGATGCACATACTGGACGTCAGAAAGACAAACCCGTGGCATCACTTTTTTGTATTCCTTCAAAGGAGTATAAGCTTTCTGATACAAAGCACATACCCCAGAAGTGTATGTGAGTGAGGAAATGCACCAACATGTTGATACAGAGCATCTAGTTAAGTACTGAAAATGAGAGCCAAGGAGTGAGAGTGATACAGCTCACACCTGGCATCTCTCAGGCTGCTGGCCAAGGCCAGCCAGGTTGGCTGGTGTCTCCAGGGCACAGAATAGGCAGCTACTGTATTTATTGCTTGCTTGCTTTTCAATCATGCTGGCTGCTGCTCACCCTGACTCTGTGACACTGAACTTTTCTTTACCTTCTCTGAGCCTTAGATAAAGTTACATGTATGGATCCTCTTCAGGCTTATGCTGCTGGGTTCTATGTGCAGGCATCCATTCCTCTCTGCTAACAGCTTACAGCCTGTGGCTTCTTCCCCAGACCTTCAGATATGTTTAAAGTGCTGCTGCACCCCCTGGATGCTCTGGGATGGGGCAGACCTCTTCTGGCCTGGAGCTTGGTCCCCACGAGGCCTCCTGAGCCCATGCTGCCACATGAGGATGGGCAGAGTATGCTGTCAGCAGACATTCAGCCAGAGGCCAATAGTCTCCTTTCACTATAATTTTAATTTTTTTTGGGTTCTGTTGCACACCCTAATGTAACATGTGATGGTAGGATGGTGCTGGTATATGCTGAGAGCCTGGGTCCTCCTTCCTGGCAGAGGTCTGTGCTGATCACCTTGTTCTACACAGAGCTTTTCACTGCAGATGCTGCCAGGCAGAGGCTCCTGTCTCATGTCTCATGTACTAAATCAGAGCCCCATCTATGTTTAATTTTATGAAATGTCCCCTTTATGCCAATTCTACTTGTGAAACTTTTAATGAAAGTGATACATCCTGTCAAAACTTTATGATGTAAACTTTTAAACCACTTGTAACCAGGAGGTGGATTTCAAGCAAGGGAAAGGTCAACTTATCCACCCAGCTGTGTGTGGGCCAAGTGCCTGAGTGCCTGGATGACTCCATCACATCCACATGTGCTACCCCATGGTGCAAGGATAAAGAAAAACAAGAACCAAAATATTCAAGAATGCATTAAAGCCACCTGTAGCCCATACATACCTGGAAGACACTGAAACATAAGCACAGGTGAAGGTGCACAAGTGTGGTTCCATAACCCCAATCACTTAAGTCCTGGTGCAAAATTTGACCAGCCATTTAGGGAATGGGACATGAATCACCTAATTCAGGCAGCCTTACTTGTGTTAGCAGTGAAGCAAGTGACAAAGTTGTGGGGAGAGGCTGGATCCTAACTCTATAAATTCATAGCATTGGTGTTCCATCACACTCTCTTGCTTAATGAAGGCACATGCCCGGGTCCATGTACACGTTCTGTTGGTGTGTCTCACTTGCATACCCTGTATATGTGAAAGACATAAATAGCTTTCTACTTCTAAAACTGGTTTAAAATCAACTTTCCCAGCTCCTGGCAGGGGTTACAAACTATGCTGTCCTGCTCCTGGATATGTGACGGCCTTGATTTGACTGCAGAAGAGACCTGATTTAGGCTATCCCATCCTCTCACATTGCTTTTGAGGGAGAAGAATCCCCTTTTTCTCCAAATGGAAAAACTTTCCAACCACTTCCTTTGATTATTTTATCTTTTCTGCTATGTCTGTGTGCTCCTGAAAGGAGGGACAGAGCACTGCATGCAGCCATAGTCACTTGGTATTCAGGGGAAGTTCAGAGTTAGTGAGGCGCCTCTAGAGCAGCTGCAAAGGGCCTAAGATAAATATGAAGAGCTGCCGAGATTCATGATTGCACCTGGCTGTCCTGCTGCTCCACAGCCATTGCAAATTAATTCTTTCTGCATGTGAGCAACTAAGTCAAGTCACTTAAACTGGTGGCCTCCTGCTGTCCTCTTAGGAAAAGAAATAGATGATTTGCACTGTAGAGACCGTGTCCTGTGCCAAGGGAACCACCAGCTACTTCGCCGTGCCTTTCTACGATTGTTGGAGCAGGACTGGGAAGAAATTTCAGTTTAAAGTTCAGCCCCTGTATAACCCTTGATAAGGTTCAATTACAGCCTCTGGACCAGCATTCCTGGGGCACACAAAGGGAGCATGTGGATCTGCTCCCTCGTCCTGGGAGAGCTCCAAGCACAGCAGTGCAGAGGAAACAATTTTTTTTCAACAGTCTTTCCATTGGCTTCACTGGTGCATGCTGGCTGCAGCTGGAATGGCAGGGGAAGGAGAGGAGAACCTGCTTGGGAAGGGACATATTGTTCAAAATGGCAAAAGCTGCTGAAGAAGCTACTGCTGAATGCCTGGGCCATGTCCTTGAGGCCCCAGTGCTGGAGGTGCAAACTCTGGTAGCTCTAACCTGCACAGCCATGATGCCTTTAGGAGTGGACTGTGTCTCCCATACTGTGTGGTGCTGAAGGACAGATCACCCTCTTTTGCTTTCCAGAGTGTCTGATTTATGGACACATAGATCCCAAGCACTGCAGAGGCCCTGTGCAGCACAACAGTGTTTGTGGTGCAGTATATCTAATTCCTGTAATGTATGCAAAGCTCTCAAAATGCTAACTTTTTATTTCAGTCTGTGAAAAAGAAATATATTCTCTCTTGGGCTGGTGACATTATTATCAGAGTTAATACTGTCAGAGAGAAATGTGTTTCTGTCCTGTGCTATACTCCTGGGCAGTCTGCTGTGGGGAGGAAGATCCTCAAACTTCCCTGAGATGCGAGGGGGCCCTGATGCCCATGTGAAAATCACTAAAAATCAATCCCTCTTCAAAGCAGGCCAAGAGTGCTGTGTCTCCTAAGTTAGTTAGCAGCAATTCACCGTACATTTCTGCTCCTTCAAACATGTCTGTAGAGAACATCAGTGGCAAGCAACCAAGGGGAATTAAGAAAGAGGGATATAGGGTTGGATGGCTCTACTGAGGTCTAGGCTGAGGTGTCAGCACTCAATTACTCATTTGACAGGACCTGTGATCTGAATACCACACTTTGAAATAGGGGCAGAGTCCAGGCTGACACCTCAGGCATTACCCAGCCCTTCCCCCTTGCCAAGGCAGAATCAGGTCCACCTGAGACATTCCTGGTTGATATTTTGAAGATTTTTTTAGTGTGTTCTAATGCCTCATAAAATGACTGTCTAATATTCCTGAACAATCTACATCCCTATAATAGGTATTTGCTATTTAGGGCATATTACTGGCCAATGGCTCAGTCATGTCAATACCACAAAGCCCAGAAGCCAGCCCAGAAGAAGTACATCCCACTTCCCATGGAACAAGGCTAGTACACCAAACAGGGCTGTCACCTGAGCTCCATGTCCTGCCAAGAAGAGGACTGGAGGGGTAGGTGTAAGTCCTTCAAACCTCACACTGGTTCCCCACAGCCTTGGCAGAAAGAAGGCCAGTGTCAGGTGTCCTGTATGCCGTCCTCTGGAATTACTTTGTTCCCTACAAAAGCCAAG
Organism: Dicaeum eximium; assembly: GCA_013396995.1. Classification (NCBI taxonomy): domain Eukaryota; kingdom Metazoa; phylum Chordata; class Aves; order Passeriformes; family Dicaeidae; genus Dicaeum; species Dicaeum eximium. Next base: position 1,326,950 of record VWZP01007629.1, on the reverse strand, counting down.
GAGAGACAGACGAGTGTGTCAGTCAATCAGTTTGTTCCTAAATGGCCCCAAATGGCCCGCAACCTTCCTCACCCAGTGCTGGGGTCTGGCTGCTCAGGGTGGCAGTGCCTTCACCTGCCTCTGGGAATCAAGAGGGCAGACCTCACCTGGAGGAAATGAATGTGAAATTCAACATTAGCAGCAGATTTGATGATACATTCATCCAAGTGTTATAGACCTGACTGAGTACACAATGCAACACATACACATATGTGCTTGTTGCTTTTTAATGCCTGTGGCAACCATATTTCTGCTTGACCCAAGTTTCCTTTATTTGCAAAAGTAAAAATGCTATTGTTGCTGACCATAAAATTATTCAGCCCTTTTATACACAGCTATAGGAGGTGAAGTGCTCCACTGATTTTAAAGGACATAATCGAGGATTTGTGTGCAAACAGCGCATAAATATGTACTTTCGTTATTTAGATGTAGTTTGCTTGTCAAAAATGAATGAATCTGCTGTTTTTGCAAAAGTGGTCACTGCAGAAGCTTTCTCAGGACTCCCCAGCAATACAAAAATCCACATTCTGTCTCTTGTCTGAATAAGCAATTTTTTCATCTCTTAATTTTTTTAATGAAATTGTATAAAAAACAGGCTGTAGTGAATTTTGCTGCAGCATAAAGAAATTACAAAATCATTAAAGAAATTCCCTATAATTTTCAATGAGGAATCATCCTTCTTTTTCAACTACTTCATCAAATTAAGACCAGACTCTGCCATCTGCCTAACAATAGTTTCTATGTATTGATTTAATAAACATATCATGGTACAAAACTGAAGAGAATTAGGATAAATACTAGGATATGTATATATTTATACGAAGATCTATATACTGAAAGTACACCCCAAACCCACACATTTACAGTCTTCTTTGATTTTCCTGGCACCAGTATAGCTGTGAGGAAAATTTTAAACTGGAGCTCATTCTCCTTTTCAAAGATGGAGCATTGTACATAGCATTGAACACAGCATAGCAGAAAAATACACATTGTTAAGGGCCTGCACTTGTACTCTCACTTGCATTTCGGAGACAGGATAATAAAGAACTGAGGAGATGGATCTTGTAGGAATTTTTCAGTTGAGGCAGATGTCATTTAAGGACAACTTGGTTGGATTTTTTTTCTGTGTTATCTATCAATAGGCAAATTCCTAATATTAACATGGTACAGCTACTTCTGTCTCATGGAGTTATGCAGTTGGAGGTTTTTCCTTACTTCTGACTTGGGTGTAATGTTACTGTTCCATTTAAATTTGATGTTCGATTTGTATGACTGTAGGGGGATTAAAAAATTCCTGTTAAGAAATGATTAATGGTCAAGTCACAGCAATGAAATAAAAAACTAAAATGAATTAATTCATTATCTTACTTTAACTCCCCAAATGACTGTATCAATTCCAGCCTAATTCCTAATGACTGGGACAAAGAGGTGACATGTATCCTTGGAAGAGCTGAGGGACAAAACTTTTTGTATTCCACTGGATTTTCTTGAATATTCTTGCTCAGAAGGCAGAGCTCAGCAGTAAAAAGAACATAGGGCTTTTGAGCTGCAGCAGTAAGATTTTTTCTGGAGCTAGCTGATGACCTTACCTATTCAATCCATCTCTCAGCTTTCAGAGCACTAAAATGAGTTCAACAGACATGACATTTGTATAATACTTCTCACTGAATAAATGTGCTGTTAAGCATGTTGCTCAGGTTTCCATGTCTCTTTACAAAGCTATTCCCTGCCTGTGAAAAGCAGTCTGCCTTCATCCAGGTGTGCAAGCCATGCCTTGAAAACATCACTCCTTTCCACCAGTGCCCCTTTTCTGCTGTCTCGAACACACAGCGTGCGGGGAGCCCTCCCACGCCACAGCTTATCCCTCCCTCTCCTCTCCAGCTCAGAGGAGCACACTCTGGGACCTTGGGCTTACTCAATACCTCTGAAGGGCAGGAAAGAAAAGTCTGACATTTTGCTCGAAGAAACCCAGCGCGGAAAAGCTCCAATCACTGAAATTTGCAGCTAAGCAGGCAGAAGTAGGTCAGGCCTGATGCTATTTGCAGACTGCTTTTCCAGGGAGTGGGGAATAGGCTAATCAGTGCCAGGGGTTGTAGATGGCTATGATGTCAGCTCACCCGTTCCCAAGGAGAGGTTTGTATTTGACCTCCTCCAGTGATGCCTGCATGCTCTTAGAGCACATTCTAACATGAAGAGCTACTAATCCATTCTTCCTATGTGTATTTCACCCAGGCTGCTGTTCCAAAACCTTGGTCTTTGCATTATTCCTTACTGCCCCTCTACATCCAAGGAAGACCTATATAGTCTGTATCTCTCTATTAGGAAACTGAAGTCATGTTTTATATTTTACATTTGGCAGCCATGTAAAAGTCATGTTTGGGCTCAAATCTGATTTGATTTAAGACTCAATTTATCTTCATAAAAGAGAGTTTATGGTTGTGCTTTTATATTTGGCGTATTATCAAAAGAGAGGTGTCCTGCCTGGCATTCTCAGGGCGTCGTTTATTCTCTGAACATTTTCTGGAACTGTGTCAGTGTTATATTGCTGCTGTGCATTGGGATGTGTCGTGGATATAGCAGTATTTTCCTGGGACACAGCTCACCCTGAACCACAGCTCACTCCTGTTTTCACCAGGGAGCTCCTGTTGCCCTCAGAAGGCAGGATTTTGATGAATCTGGACCACATTTTGGCCGGAATGAATTAAAAATGGGTGATTTGTAAACACAGGTGTGTTGATTCAGGTGTTAAGAGGAGGTTATTGAGTCTTTGCAAAAAAAGAGATCTGAAATAACAAAGCCATAATCCCTAAGCATGGGTGGCAGATGGGTCGTTACCCTTCAAAAATGGCTGTAGCTCTATTGCTGATACCAACTTCATGTTCTGCTTTGTTTTGTTATGTCTATCTCAGATGTCACTATGGCATGTGCTTAAATAGGATCCCCTTTCCAGAAAGTTCATTTATGTGGTATTTATATGTCAGAGACATCTGTCTCTTTCTTTTGTGAGCCCATGCTCTGGTTTTGATTTAGGGTATTGGGTTCCTTCAGTGCCAAGAAAACACTCTGCTACTCTCGGGCTGATAAATTCTGATGATTGCTCTCATTCTGTTTTCTTATGAGAGGAGATGTTTTAATATTGCCTTTTTATCCATCAAACCTCTTCTTCATCTCAGGAACTCAGGCAACTATCTGTTTGGGAAGTGATTTCTTGGAAGTGTCATTTTCTAAAGGTGAACTCCTCTTGGCCACTGCTTTTAATCGTATTTTAATGGGAAAGGGCTTGCAGGGGGATTACATAATCAAAAAGATGGCTTTGCACATCCTCCCAAGGGTTTTGCCATAGCTGGATTCAGCCTGCTTTCCCCATCCCTTGCCTAGCAATCATGGAGAGGAAGGGAAGGATGCTTTTTAAGCTGTGTGTTTTTCAAGCTCAGAGTTGACTACTCACCCAAAATGTAAAGTTAGGAAGCAATTCCTGGAGTCTGTGAGTCTCATCTCAAGAAGATACGTGTATTTACACTCATAACCACCAAAGGCATTTAAGTCTTGCATGAGCCTGCAGTTCATAGTAATAGTAAATAGCTATTTGTCCTCATGTCCAGTGAACAAAAGATTGCAAGTGCTTTCTGCTGGCAAGAATCAAATATCTTGCTTTTATCAGTAGGTCTTTGACATGCAGGAGCAGCCATGGAGAGAGTGAAAGCAGCCTTATGCCACTCCTCTGCACCTGGGCAGGTGAGCAGTAGAAGCCTCCAGAGACCAGTGACACCCAACACTGTTATTTTTAAACAAGGGAGAAATAACGAACCTTGGGGCAACGAGAATTGTGTTTCAGCACAATTTGTGTCTGGGTAGCATTATTTGACTTCTGTCTGGCTTCATTTTAGGCACTTTGAGCAAAACATCTTTTTTTGTATATTTTCAAGCACACGGTGGTTTGACTCAGCAGCCAGATCTAGTGCAGGCTATTGGTCAGAAATTACAGAGAATACAGTTTGTGAATAACCAGTCTTCAAAAAATAGTGAAAGAAAACTACTTTTGTTTCTTAATCTCAGTCCTTTTTGTGTTGGTCGGTGCTGGAGAAAGGGCATCTGACCCCTGGGAGGTGTTTTGGTCTGTCGGGAGTCATCACTGGGTTCAGAGGTGGATTTAAGCAACGTTTCACTCATTTCCCACCACCTCACTAGTAGCTGGTGAGGATTAGTGTGACAGATGAACTTTAAATATTTTGCTGCTCCATTCTTTGATCTCTTTTCCTGCTTTTTTCCAGCCTCACTGCAAATAAAACTCTGAACTTTTCTCTTAACCCTAAACTTAGTATTACTCTTAAAACAACTGCAGCTGAACCATTGGCAGTTTTCCTCTGGCCATTACCCATACTACCCATACTACCCATACTACCCATACTAAATACTTCTCTCAGCTACCATCTTTGAAGCCTCTGCTTCCCTTTTGCAACCCCATTTCAGTCTCACTTGCATTGGTGTACTGGCATTTCTTTTTCAACCCTAACCCTAAACATGGGTTGGGAAGTTCTCCCAGACTCACATTAGAAAAATAATTAAAAAAAAAAATCAACAGTCTTTCTTTTCTTCTACTAATAGGGTAAGGCAAGCATTAGGGTTAGGGATAGACACAGAGTAAGGGTCACAAATGGGTTAGGACTTGGGTTAGGGCAGAGAAGAAGAAAGCTCTTGCTTTGCCTATGGAACTACAGCTTTTGGAAATGTTCCTAATGCCTTTCTCACTACCAAGTTCCCCCAGGGAAATCCCTCTCTAGTACCCTGCAAAGAGAGGATTATTTCATAAGAAAATGAGGTGGTGAATTCCCGTAAAAAATAACTTGTTTCCTGGCTTTGTTCCAAGTACAGAAGAAGCACAAACAGATTTATCACACTTCCTTATAAGCCTTCATTTAGGTGCTGGTGACTTTATTTTAAGCCATTTTTCTTTCTATAATGCCTCTTTCCTGGCCCAGGTGTGGATTACTGCAGAGGATACAAGGACAGGGAGCTTGTGCACAGCAGTGTGAGGTGGGTGAGCAATTCTCTGCTTCCTGACTTTGCAGAGCAAGTTTGTGTCCTGCCTTGCTCGAGCAAAATGAGTCTAGTACAATCACACTATACAAGAACAAGAATTTGTACTCCAAATACAGCAGTGACTGAAATGCTTATGTTGTAGTATCCCTGGGGTGTAAGTATTTGGGGAATAAAGGTTTCCCTTATGGTAAAAAACCTTTCTCTGAGCATAGTGACTGAGAAAATAACAAATGGAAATGTGAATAGTGTATTAACACAATCATAACAGGCTGCTTCTCTTTCCCCACAGGCGCTGGAGAAAGGAAATCTGAGTGGAGAGGGCTGGGTTTCTTCCATGGGCACTGAAGAACAAGTACATAGCCCTGAACCCAACATGGTGACATGCTGTAGGCAGTGTTGAAAAGCCAGCTATTGCCATGTTATATCTGGTTTTCACTTGTTCTCACAGGTCAGCAGACTCTCTGGATTTTGCAAACAGGCTCTCTTGTTTTTTTTTGTTTGGTTGTGGTTTTTTTTTTTTTTTTTTTTTTTTGTTGCTTCCTTAATACTCATACGGGCTCTTTTGTAAATTGCCACTGTGGTTTCTTCCACTTACATCACAGTTTTTTGATACTTCAGTTCTGAAGTATCATAAAACCTAGATTAATAGTATAATGGGAATTTGGAGAGCTGTAATATACAAGCAGTAGGAGTTCATGAAGCACAATTATAATACTGAGCTAATCAGCACTGCATTCAGCTGACTAAATTCTCATCTTTTAAATGACAGTAAAAAATCTCCACATAAGAAAAATTAAGGATTATGCAGATGCAGGGAAAAGTCAAGGCAAGTTGATCCATTTCAGTGGACAATGTGTCAGAGCTGTCCTGTTGGTTAAAGCCAGTGTTATTACTGCACATCATGCTTCCCAGCTCCTGCAGGTTTAAAGGCACAGGAAGGTAACACACAGGTCATGATGGAGGAGTTTAGGATGGGATGGGGGAAATGGTGTACAAGAGTTGGCAGGGATGCTGGATACTGTCACCCTCAATATCCCCACAGGAAAAATTATTTTGTTTGAGACTTGTTTCACCAGTCTCCACACAAGGTATGGATGATGCATTTCTTATATTTCTACAGATTGTCTCTAAAGGTTTTAGACTTTTTAACATGGGTTTCCTTAACCTTTCATGTTACATAAGTACATGTTCAGCAAATCTGAAGACAGAATGTGCATCAAATAGGTCAGATGACTCTTAGCTGACCCCAAAGAGTAAATTATATTTAAAAGGAAAAAATGCTGCCTCCTTGATGTGATTCTTACAGGTTTTTTCATTTTAATTTTAATTTTTTTGTCAAAACAGAGTAACTCTCAGAAAATGCCCTGCCCCACACCTGTCTCTCTTCCAAACATGGGCTGTTTTCAAGACACAATGGTGTGGAGTGGCCCTGATGAAGTTCTACCTCTTGTTAAATATTGACTTTATCCATGCAGCAGTTTTAGCCCAGTGGTGGCAGCCAAGCCAGGCACACCCACTGCTCTTTGGCTATTGCACTGATTCTGCACTGGTGACCAGTCCCTGTCCCATCTCTGCTGCTCTCAACCATACAGGACCTTATTACCAGGCCACCACTCATACATAGGTCTCATTTATGTAATTCTTTTCTAACTTTCCCTCTCTGTGCCCAGAGACACCCTTGAAATGCAAATATCTCCTATGGTTTTCGAATACAAGTGCTCTCTGCTCGTAAGTGAGGTGGCACAGAAAAAATAATTCTCAGTAAGATGTCCGAACCCTCCCTTTCAGCATTTTCTGAACTCCAGTGGCATAGGGCTCAATTGAAAAAATTGGCTAAGAAAGGCTTCACTAAGTGGAGCACATCAAGAGAAAATAAAGAATGAGGCCCTGGTTCCATCTACAGAAGCTGTCATGATTTATTTGCTGTCACTTGAATCTACATTAAAAGGCTTGCTGCGACTTCACCAATTTCTTTCCATTCTGATTGTCTCGATCTCCGCTGATATTTGAGGCCTGGCTTGTTATATTTGAATTTGAAAGATATGTAGCCACCCGAGCCTGGCAGCATGCTAGCATTAACTTCTCCTGCCCAATGGGCTTTTGCTGGTCCTTTATGGAAGATGAAAATGGATGAATCAACTTCAGAGGCTTTCTGGATTGTACAAAACCTATCCTTCTTCCTACCCAAGTAAAGCAAGAAGTCCTGCTAATGAACCCATCGGAGGAGGGCTCTGTCTGCTGCTTTGTGGCAGTGACATCCAGCGCGGCTGTGAACTTTTTGAGCAGCCATTTCTAAATTGGGAAGTCTCAGATTTATGTGGCCATTTTCTTGTTTTAAAAGAAGTCAATATGTATTCACAGTTTGGTCCCCATTAAGGGCTGAAGTGATGCCACGTTTCACCAGGAGAACGTTAATGCTATCAATTTTTCAGCTTTCTTACTTTATTTTCAGCATGTCATGTCCCTTCATATTTAGCATGTTATGAGGAACCACTGGAATTCAATTACTGCCTGTCACTGCTGTTTATACTGATTTATAGATCATCCATTTTGACATGTTCATTGCCAAGCTTTAATATGCTTTAATAGCTTTATTGTTTATTAATGGTAATGCAGTGGTCCAATCTCCAGCCTGCAGTAAATGTCAGTCCTTCCTTTCAGTGGTGGACTGTGGGCTGCAGAGCATGGCTGGTCAAGTGGCCATGATCAGAGGCTTGGCAGCACCCTCCTCCTCCTGTCCAAATGCCACTGGCACCAATTCCTTTGGTAAATGGCCTCCACAGATTTCCTTCAATAAAGAATTAGAAAGAGATTTGTCTAACAGCTTCTTGCCAGGAGGACCAACATGCCCAGCAGTGCCAGCGGGGTTTTGGTGGTGGCGGTGCCGGTGCTGTGGTGTCTCTGGGCACGGAGCAGCCCTGGCACACACCACGCCTGGCTCAGCACACAGACCACACCTCATCCTTAAAGAGATGTAGAGGAACACTGTAACTCTGTTACTCGGGTCAGCATATCTGAACAGAGTAACATAGCCGAGACTATTATTGGGAATGCAGAGGTGAAAAGTGTCTGTGCATCATGGGGCTTTTTTATGTCAGCCTATGTAGAGTTTTATAATGAGGGCAGAGTTCACTGGCAATTATTGCTTAGGAAAGTTTCCATGGATAGCTATTTTTCTTTCTTTTCTTGCCAACTGGCTTTTTGAAATATCAATTTACCATAGGAAAAATCCTCCTCAAAAGCAGGAGTCCCCAGGCACTAGGGGTCAGGACTATTTCAGTGCAACTGTGCTGTAAGAAAAAAGAATGTCCTCAACAGTAACACTTGTATTAACGACTTGTATTTCTTAGGCATAAGCTGTTGCATATTGGTAGGATAAGAGATGAGCAGCAGCACATTTCTGAGTATTTTCTGCCTAGAAACATACAGGCCCAATTTTTCAAATGAAGCTGTAGCTGTTTCTCCATGCATGAGTTTGTGAGCTTTCCCCTTGACACTGTCAGCCGCCTTTGCAGCACCAAGCATGGTGGTTTGTTTTTCAGGACTGCTTGCAATCTCAGGATGGCTGCAGAGGAGAGCTGCCGCAGCTCAGAGGTGCAGGGCTGAGCTATCCATCCAAGCCGGGGAAACATGAGGTGCAAATCCTTTCCTGAACAGCAGCTATCAGCAGCTCAGGTTTCTTTGCACAGCACAGCATTGCTCCCCCCTTTGAGCTGCTGACAACAGCAACCAAGGACTCTTTTCTTTCAAGACCCTTCCAGAAAGGGTCCTCCTTCCCAATATCTTGCTCAGCAGTGCTGAGCACCTTAAGAGAAATAAAATGATGTGCTCATTTCTGCCTTGGTGTTCAGCATTTCCCCAGGAGCATTAGTTCATATACTCCTCTCGCCTTGACTAAAATGATGAGAAATGTATATCACTTACACCGTCCTTCTCTCTCTCACACATACACAAATACACACATAGATGTATTTAAGGAGACAGCTTAAAATCTAAGTTATAGCCCAGGAAAAACAACTAAAGTCTTTTTTTTCTCCCTCAAATTCAGTTTTCTAAGTGAATTCAGAGGGAGTCGCCACTTTGGCTGATGAGATGTGACCCGTTTTAATCACTGCTGTCCACTGTCAGGTATGTCAGGCAATTTAGCTTCAGGTGCATAATGGCAAATTATTATAGAGACAGAATGATTTTAAGTTTCTAGACAGTGGGAGCATTCCCAGAATCCATTACTGCCTGATTAAATTACTCAGATTTCTGTGTGTGAAGGTTTTGTACAGCAGCATGTAATCCACGAGAGTAACTAATCATATCATATTGATTTAGATGCTGCTAGAATGGGAAATCTAATTGTAATACTGTGAAAGCTTCTTGGGGAATCTGTACTAATGATTGCATTTGTAATCCCATTTGCAGGTGAAAGTTCTGAAGCGCAGCTGTGAGATGAATAGCAATGATGACGGTTTGGACACAGCCCTGCAAAATCAGGTTGCCGAAGATGAGATGAGCAGAGGTTGTCCTGATGACTTAGCAGCAAGTTTACACCCTTCTGGTTTTCTCCACTGATGCTTCCTGGGACTTACACATAAAAAAGAATGTGAGCAAAAGGTGCAGGCAAAGACAAGAAAGGAGGCAGAATTCAGCCCCCTGTCGTGCTTAACTTCAGAGGCCATCTGTCATGGTTTGGAATGGGAGGTATTTTCAGGGAAGTGATGCAAAACTTCCAGCCAGTGGAAGTTTCAGACACCTCTGTGAAACACATGTAAAAGACAAAAGAAACCCGGGAACTTCCTCTTTTGTTTCCGGCTAAGGTAAGTGACCCGGCCCGGTTGCTGTCTCGGCATCTGTTGTGGGCACCTGCTGGCCCCCATCGGCTGCCGGGCAAGCGAGGGAGTCCCGCGGGGTCCGGGCCCCTTCCCAGGGTGCCCCCCGGGCCCTGTCCCAGGCCGGGCCGGGTCCCAGCCTTGGCCAGGCAGGGGCGGGGAGGCTGCGGAACTCAGGCCAAGGCAGGGCCGGGCCGCGGCTGTTCACATCTTGCCGTCGGGTTCCCGCTCCCCTCAGCGCGGCTGTTCACATCTTGCCGTCGGGTTCCCCCTGCCCTCAGCGCGGCTGTTCACATCTTGCCGTCGGGTTCTCCCTCCCCTCAGCGCGGCTGTTCACATCTTGCCGTCGGGTTCTCCCTCCCCACAGCGCAGCTACCACACGAGATCTGCAGCTGAGACCAGAGGGGCCCTGCAGCCCGCCCAGAGCGGCCCCACGGCTGGAACTGAAGGCAGCAAAAACCAAAGACCAGCCATGCAGCCGATCCTGACACAGCCCAGCCGCAGCTCCTGCCGCAAGGGTCACCCAGAGGCAAGCGTGTAAAGGAGCAACAAGAAGACATGGAGGCTGGTGAAGAAGAAGTCAAGCCCCCGATGGAAGGGATGAGGAGATGCCTTGATCTTGGAGCTGAAATCCTCTTGTAAGCTGTGGAGAAAAGACTCTTTTTCCCTACAATGCATGAAACTGTGGGGAGATGAAGGGTTCAAATTTGAGCAAAGGCCTCCATGCTGAAGTAAGCAGATGTTGAAGTAGCTGTGATCCCATGAGAAGTTTGAACAGAGAAAGAGAGAAGAGTGAGGAGACCCTGTGCTCCCAGGGAGAGAGGAAGAAGATCTCTGTTCTCAGGGATGAAGATAATTTTAGAGATATAAAATGAGAACGTTTGCCTTTGAACACCTCATCTTTAAAACAATATCCCATGAGTCAACATGGCCCATAAACAAGCTGTAGGAAGGCTGTGGAATGGGAGGGGCTTCACGATTGCAGGTTTCACTGGGCGGCTGCTATTTTGTGTCGACATTGAGAGCCACGAGAGAACTGTTTTTTCCTCTTGTGGAGAAGTCTCCATAACCTTAACAAGAGGGACTTCTTTCCCAAAGTGAACTGAAGAAAGACTATTTCAAAGGTGTTAAACTGACTGGAAATTTTAGGTTTTGTTTCTTTACATTGTCAGTGGGAAAGAGAAGGTTGTGGGGGAGGAGAAGTGGTTCTGAAGGGTTTGTTTTGATTCTTACTACTTTCTTTTTTTCCCTTTACTGTTACTGTTAATAAAACTTTATACTCTCTTGAAGTTTTGAGCCTGCTTTGTGTTTCTCCTAATCCTGTCTTCCTATCTCACCACAGAAAGTGAGTGCACTGGTGATTGGCCAGCACTGAACCACCACACTCAGTGGTGCATTGGCTGGGAAAATTTCAGATTTGGGGAATTCTAAAATGGCGAACCAAAACCGCTACACCATCCCAGGGGCCAACACTGCAGTCTGAGCTCTGCTGGGGTTTTGCAAGGACACCACTACTTTGCACTCACTCTCTTCTTTTTGTCTAAGGACAAACACGTTTGAAAAGCACTTTTAATTCAGGGAAATGAAATACCTACCTGCTTTTCATTAAAACTCTTTATTGTTGTTTTATTCTTCTTTAAGTACAAGTTTCTATGGTGTTTCTTTTGTGTTTGATAATTGCCAACAACTTGACCTTTCATGTCTGTGCTCTGGCAATATTATCCTCTCTCTTTTGTCACTTTCTGCAATATGTGCACTATTAACATGTGAATTATATGAACTGCTTTTTATCTTTCCTCTTTGTGATACTGTTGCAGAGCTGTATAAATATAAAAACATAATGTGATTAATTGCTTTGCTCCCTTACTGTCATGGGATTTTTGTAGATGTTGTTTATTTTCACTTTTCTGACTTGTTTATAATGAAATATAAATACATATAATCCTATCAAGAGAACACTTGCATTTCTTGCATACACCAGAGCTTGGGAGGTGGTCTGATGGGTGAGAGGGCACAATTGCCTGGGAGAAGAGCTGCCCACCAGTCTCTGACAAGACTTGAAATACTTGTGTAGGATAGGTGCAGCAAACTTTCAATTTGGGGGACAGGTCCCTTCAAGACACTGAAGCTTTCTTTCCAACATGCAGTAGGACTCAGCTCACTTTCCCTCTTTGGCCCCTGCCAGCATGTGATTTTTGAGGCCCAAACAGCCATGTCTCTTAGAGGTGAGGTGTGGTTTTGACTCTGAATTGGTGACTGCTGTTGGAGAATAGTTGAAGAGACACCTTCATCTTTCCTTTGAGAGTTGACTCAGACAGATGCCACAGCCCTGGGTCCTCTCCTGCTCACTCTGCAAGGCACATCAGGGAGCCCTATAAAACACCAGGGCTATATGTGCTGCCATCCCCTTGCTGAGCACTCTAATGGGATGATGAGCTGGGCCTGGGACAGGGATTTTCCTGGGGAGCCAGCACTAAGCAGGACTAAAGACAGCAGGTATAAACCACAAATTTCATCTGCATCCTTCCTGCAGGTGCTCTGCAAACTCACCACATCCTGCTGTGCATTGAAGCTTGTGAAGAGAGGGGTGGTAGCCCACCTGTCCTTCCTGAGGGGGCTCATCCCTGCTGCAGCTCTTCAGTACTTCCCAGTTTGCTCTTCTTGTCTGTGCTTTGGGTGAATAGGTAAAAGGCAGAATAAACTGGTGCCTTGGGCAGCAGGTATTAGAAAAGTCTTGTTATTTATCTGGGGTGCAGCGAGAGACTTCTGGAGATAGGGATGCTCTTTGGACACGTGGTTTATTGTTCGTGGGGACAGCCAGCCTGACCAGCTCCGGCTGAAGCGTGGTCCAGGAGAGAGCGAACTTCTTGTTGCAATCTCATTTATCTTCTTCTATGCTAAATACTCAAGTTAACAACAATCAACCAGTACAGAGTACAAAACTTACAAAATCTACATGCAACTTATAAAAACTATTACATTAACATACTAAAACCTTAGCAAACCTACTTTTTTTCCTATCACCTAGCCAAGCTCAACTCCTTATCTCTTTGTTTAAAAAGCTATATTGTTTTTGTCATCAAAAATTTAGCTTTCAAATAACCTAATCACTGTCTTCCTACTTCACATTCTATAACTCAAGTTTTACTTTTAACTCTATTTCTTCATTCTTAAAATCTTTCACCAATAAACCATCTCTACAAAGCCTTCCTTCATCATCCTTCCCAACAGATGCTACCTGGCTCCAAACAGGTTTTAAACTTTTTTACTGTGAAATGTTAATTATTTTTATTGCAGTGTATTTTCTTGCACAGTCCAGGTGTAGTTTAATTCCACTCACAACAGAGAGATTCTGACTAATACAAAAGACATAAGAAAACACTGAGACTTTAAAATAAGCCCCTATTATGGTTTCAAGTCATGAACAGACCTTGCCTTTGTATTGGGGAGATCAACAAAACTGGAAATTAATTAATCAGAGTCTAAATAGCCTTTAGGCTATTCAGTTATATATAGGAAAGCATTTTGCAAGTGTGTTTAATGGATGATGCCTATCCTGTCTATAAGGTATCAATGAAATCCAAGGGGTGTGTACTTAATGTCAAGGCTTCTCAAAGTTTTAGAGAGCATTTGAATTTAGGATAAACTACAATTTGCTTCCTTGACAGATATACAAAGGTCTTAAAAATGCTTTGGAAAGTCATCCTGGGGGTGTTTATTTTTGGTAATATAGATTCCCAACAGCTGTGAATCTTGTTTCTAAAGAAGGTCTGCAACCATAGTCGATTCCTTAGGCTGGCATGATCCCTCTCAGGATGAGATGGAAGGAAAGGAGCAAGCAAGCATGCAAACAACCCTGGTTCATGTGCTGTGATCCTGTACTCAAGGACCACAGTAAATGTGTCATTAAAATATATTACACTAAAAAAATACACAGATTTTCCACATCACTGAGTTTTTAATGAGGAGCCATCCAGCAGTGCCCCAGAAATCTATTGCTGCTCAACAATGGGCAATAATAAGAAGAGCATTTAATGAAATAATTCAAGTTAAATCATATTTAGTACTAGATTATCAGATCCTGCCTTACTGTGAAATTGCAGGCTCTTTTCCACCATTATATGAGATATACTTTCCAAAAGTCTCAGATTTCCCCGACAGAGATTTCCTTGAGGTCTGAAAAATGCAGAGCAGATATAGAAATTCTTTAATGAATTCAGTCTCCTCTACTTCACTGTATTACTTTCTTCTCTTTTTCTGGGCTGCAAAAAAAAAATCAGTAGTGAGACTGGGACTCTCAAAGTGATGCTGACATCCATCCAACCATTTCAGTTTCTCTAGAGATTGCTCCATGTCTATCAGCATCTAACTGGGTTGAGGTTTTAACTTGTATGTTGCCATCAGCTCGGCTGCCTTCCTGTCAGCTGGCAGATCTGCGATCTGAGCTATCCTCTTTCTGATTTGATTTGCACATATCCCAGTCTTTAGTCTGTGGTGCAGTCTTGGTAGGTGTCTGAGGACTGTTCCACAGCATATATCATAGCTGAGCTGTGCTCTGTACAGTGCTTGAGTCAGGAGTATGAGCCTCATCAGGCCTTGCTGAGCTATCCTGGATGGGACTTTTGTAATATGCCCCCACACCATTGTAACAATTTCTAGCCTACAAACAGGGCTTTTTGATCCACAACACCAGAGGGACTGAAAAAACTGTGATTAAAGGTAGGCAGAATATTTATATATATATATATCTATATGCTGAAATTGAAAATTGAAGAAAGCATTGAATAAAGAGCTCCAGGAAACTGGCTTGTTCTTTTGCCCACCAGACCAGAAGGTATGGTGCATCCATGCTGGCATTTTCAAAGCTTTTCCTGTTTCTTTCTTTCTTTCTGCCCAGAACTGTGAGGGTTCTGCTGCTGCCCAAAACTGTTCAGAGACCAAGAGCGAGGCGATGAACAAAAAACTCAAGTCAGAAAATTTGGGAGGGATCTGTGTGAAGCTCAAGGCATGGCATCCTCCAGAGCATGTGGACCTGTTTGCCCACAAGGCAGTGTGGGATCTGCAGAAAAGGCATCCAACAGGGTCTGGCTTCATGCCCTCTGTGGAGGGCCACCAGCAGAGTCTGACTTTGTGCCTGAAGCCAAAGGGCATCATTCACACCAGGACAGAAGTTGCCCAGTTAAGAGAAGTGACACTTCTCCCCCTACCCTGCTGCTGTCCTGTGGAGTTTTCACACTAAACCAATGTTCCTGAAGGCATTTTGCATGATGTCTAAGATTTCTCAAAACAGCAGTAAAAAAAAAAAGTTCCATCAAAAATCGCAACTCTAAAGGAGATGAAATCCTATAAACAAAAACTGTTGAACAGTTCTCCTTTATCATTGCTGAAGCCATAAGGGGCAATCTTGCTACAGTGGAGTGATATGCAGAGGGTGCTGCAAGGCATCCCTGGCTGTGTGATCACTTGGTGAAGACAGCCATGTCAACCACTTTCTCTGGAGTTCCTGCTGTGATACTTCTCAGCAAACAGGATTATTCCCATTTCATGCTCAGTTGCATGTTTGGTTGTTTTGAGTTTTTTTTTAGAAAGGGAAAGTAGAGGTTTTTTTGTTTGTTTTGTGCCTCCCTGTAATTAATCTGCAGCATAGATATATGCTCTCTTGTGCTAGGTTTCTGTTTCCCAATATATTCAGGGTTTATATCTCAGTCAACATATTACCTCCCCCTGAAAAAGAATTATTTCTGTAATCAGATTAGTGCTGAATTTATACTAAGTCTGAAGTACAGCTTTACTCACTTGATTATTCAGTTTGCTGTAAATGTTGGGAATAAATTCCAAGAGAGTGAGTCAAGCAATTTATTTTTTACTACCCTTATACATATTTCTACTTATTTGCCATGTACCTTTACTACCCAGCTCTAGTTGTACAGAGTAGACAAAAAAAATGATGCTTTGCAAGACTGTATGACCTCTCTGAATGCTGAGATAAGAGCTTTAAACAAATTTTCCAGTAGAAAACTTTGAAAGTTTCCATGACATTTCTTCTGAGGTAACAGTTGTGAGGGTTTTGGCTTTTTTTTTCCACACACATGGCTCATCTGAGATGTTGAAGAGATGTTGTGATGGAGAGCAACTTCTCTACTACTGCATTAATGAGAGCAATGGCAACAGAGTGATTCTTTTAATGCCAACCCAGGCATATTAACCCACTTCACCCATTAATGCAACATGATTCACAATTTTTTTGTGTGTGTGAACTTCTTGATGGTCAGCCTATTTTGAAATTATCCAGGTTGGATGGTGTCTGTGCTTTCTGCAAACAGTGCTCACTGTAAGTGGTATTGTTTGTCTTAAAGGCAGGTGTTTAAGGACATTTCTAGGGCAAACATGCTGGATATGAAATATAGATAGGTAGAAATTTCTGTAGACAGAAATATAGATGTGAGTGTGATATACATATGAACTGGGAAGATGCACAAGTAACATAATTCTTGTAAGTCCTAAGAGGTTAAAATAAAATTTAAGAGGATTGTTTCTTGAGCGTTAGGGAAAGAGTTAATAAAACTAAAGTCTGAAGTTGCCAAGTTATTAATTTTCCATTCAGGAATGGGTTGCTCTGAATTCAATTACCCAGCTGCAGAAGTGCTTCCCAGTACTTGATGACATCTTAAAAGTGCACATGATAGTGTGCACATGATGCTACTCAGAAATGAAAGGCTCTGCATGTCCCATCCCGCTGGCCCTGGCAGGGTGTGCCAAGGTGAGATGCCTGTCCCCTGCAGGGCACCACAACCCTGCCCGACAGGGAGCAGCACCCCGGGCAGGAGCCTGGTGGGAAGTTCCTGGAAAAGCAATGATCAGGCTTTCTACATGTTGCCTCTACCTTGGGATTCTCTAGCCCTTGAACTAGTTCATCATTATTACTGAGTTACTAGGAAAAATCTGCTTCATGCTCTATTTCATCCTGCTTTCTAGTAGCTGCAAATATTGTATGGGAGTCGAAATAGCCCCCTTCAACCTCAGAAGTGTTCTGTCACTACTGGGGGTCCTATGGGGAATACAATTTCCTTAGGAAGTAACCAACGAGCAGTTTTCAGTCTGATTTTTCAGGATTTCTCACTGTCTGGTTTAGTTTTCATTGCCTTGAGGGATGAAATTGCCAGTGCACACATCGAGAGAGTCACTCTGGAAGAGGAACAATTAAGTCAGGTCCCTGTGGCAGGAAGTACTCCTTCAGTCTCATCTTTCCTACCCATAGTGTTGTTCTCATTAATTTTGGTCCTAATAATATCTCTGTGTATAAATAATTCTAGTCTCTCCTCTGTTTTCACAACCATCAGGGATTTACAGAGCCTGAAAGAAGTAAGCTATGCACTGAGAGTGTTGTAAAATAGACAAATGTGCTCCATCAGAAATACCACATTATACTGGCATAACTCAGGGCTCCCTGCTCATTCAGGTGGGCAACATCACGATGCCCTCGCAGACCACAGCAGCATGAAAGCTAATATACATTTTTTGTATGGTACTGTATAGTCTTTTTTTTTAATGGTGGATGGTAAGGGGTGTTCTAGTCTTCTGTTAAGTTGCATGTTGTTATTTAAGCACTAGAGAGCAACCTGAGGTGGTGCTACATGCCCTTTTGTGTATGTGTGTGGAGCTCTGAAATTTTACTAGTAAATAATAATAGCTAAATAATTTGCACATGATTTACCTATTCTATTATGTCCCAATAAAAATACAAGGTCACATATGCTTTCAGATGCTTAAGTGAACAAGAAGGAGCAATCCAAATTTCCTGACCAGTTTAGGGCATTCCCAGTTGGCCATCCTTGACTAGTGTACATTCTCAGGTGTCGGCACTGATAGGAAGCAAAATTGCTCCGCAAGGTAAGATCTAGAAAGAAAATAGTCTTGGTTTTACTTTCCCAGTGCCTGTTTTTAAAGGTCTTTACAATAGAATTGAGGTCTAGTAAAAAATAACATATTTCTTTCCCCTCCCATATGAATATCTCCAAGCTGTTACACTCACACAGAAGTTTAGCATCATATGTCAAAAATACTGTCACCTCTACTTCAGAAACAGAGCAACCAGGGCCCAGAGGAACCGCTGACAGTCTGCCCTGGGCCACAGGTATATTAGATTGGGACCTGGAAAACCTGGTTCTTTTCCATGATGTGATAGAGTATTCCCTAGGGACTTGTCCCTTCTGTATCCATATTGTTCAGGCACCAGGGGCTGGGGGCTGGGGGGTTTCCAGCTGTCAGCAGCTCCTGCCAATCTCTGCCTCCCACGGCCCTGCAGTCCCAACAGCACAGTGGAGGGTGAAGGTGGCCGGTCACCACAGTGGTGGTGGTAGCACCCAGGTCACATTTGTCCTGCAGAGACATGCTCGTGGCAGCTGTGCTTATTTCAGGGTGGTTTTTTTTTCAATTTTTTCACTTGGTATAAGAGGAGAAGGTTGACAGCCATGACACACAGTCTCTTCCTCAGGCTACTCCACCAGAGCTACTTTTCTCAGCTGCAATCTCAAGTCATTTTAAATAATTCCCCAGCAGCTCTAGCACACACTAATGTGATTAGCCCACTAGCTTCTTGACCATATTGCTTCATACTGCATTTCAGACAGTAAATGCATTCCTCCCCTTGGAGCCACCTCTCCCAGTTGCCCCTGGTGCCTGAGATGTTTATAGCAGCACAGGAATTCATCACTGTGCCCCTGTGGCTACAACTGCACTTGTGTTCACCCTCTCTCCTACCACAGACAACAGGCATCCTGGAAGATTTGAACAAGACCAACTACACTGTCATCCTGCAGCCTATTTTGGAAGAGTGGTGATGTTCCAGGCCATGGTGGAAGAGCACTGTGGTCACGGCAGGGACAGGACACGGTGCTGTGTGCAGCAGGCAGCTGGCAGTGGGACGAGCAGGGAGCCAAGAGACAGCAATTAAGCAACACATTCTGTTTCCTGCTACAGGCAATATTTTCATAGAGTGTAAAACCTCTTTTCCTAGCAACGGCTGTTCTCTTTCTTGATTTAGTACCTATGGTGCTGACAGTTTAAAGCCATGTTTATTTTACAGGTAGCTTAAACAAATCTCTGGGAGAGTGGGTCTTGCCCTTTGAGGAAGATAGACTGGGTCTCTTTCATCAGAACAATACCCTTAAATGGGTGTCTCTGAAACTATGAAGAATTTGCTCTCCACCAGGATTTGAGGGGACAAAACCCACTCCCCCTAGAAAACCTAAATTTTTCTGAGGACATCTCTTCTTTCACTACAGATGAACAAGTGATCAAGGGAAACCTTTCTAAGAAAATAAATGTCGGAGAAATGGGATTCCTGCAGACAGATGTAGTTCAACCACATCTTCACTTGAAGGAATTTGACTTAATTTTCCTTAAGGAAAACCTATAGGCAGTGTTGTGTCACTGACCAGTGTCACTAGTGCGGACAGCCTGGTCTCCTGAGATGAGAAAAGCCTTTCCACTGAGCAATTCTCTGTTAGAAAGAGTGTGTTCTAAAATATGAAACTCTCTTAAAATAATGGGTCTCATCTTGATACAGCCAGTTAATTTTTCCAATGGTCTTCTCCTTCATTGACAATTACGAGCATTGTAATGTAAAAACAAGATAGGGAGCTTGCTTTATATATTGCAGTATGACATATTTAGTATCAGCTGAGTTTTCCCAAGATAGTAGGATGCTGATAATCAGCTGAAGAATACTTCAGCTCTTCAGGGCTACCAGCATAGTATAAGCATCTGAAAAAACATTTACTATCATCTTAATATATAACCCTTGTGACAATGTGTCATGTGCAGATTTTACAGGGAGAAGCTGTCTTCTGAGATTCACTGCCATATATTATTTTTATGCAGGTTTATGTTTAGAGGCACTTACAGGTGACTAAGATAGAGTGGTTCTCTTTACCATGAGATGAAGTTGTGTGAAAGCTTGGCTGCACTATCACTGCACGCCTTTAGTCTGGTTTTGCCCTGTGAAGTACATCCAATATTGAGATGCAACAGGCTGGTCTTATCATTTGATTAAATACTTATTTCTAATGGGAAGGGAAAACTGGTTCATAAAAAACATAGAATCACATAATGATTTAGGTTGGAAAGGACTTCTGGATGTCATTGAGTGGTGCAAGTGTCAAAGGAGAGCAGGTTTCTCAGTGCCTTGCCTAGCTGAGCTTTGAACAGCTCCACAAATGGAGACCCCAAACCAGTCTGGACATCCTTTTCTGGTGTGTAACCCTTCTCACTGTAAATATTTCTTTCCTTGTGACAATCTGTCATTCCCCATGCTGCAACGTTTCCTAGTTGTCTATGTATCACTGTAAAGAGCGTGGATTTGTCTTCTCAGTGGTACTGGAAGTTAGAACTTCAAACAGGGTTGAACAGCAGTGCAGTCCCTCTTAGTCCACTTTTCTCAAGGCTAAACTAAGCCTGTTTCTTCAGTCTCCTCTCACACACCGTGTGCTCCTGACTCTTAACCCCCACAGTGGTCCTGATCTGCACTTCTTCCAGTTAGTCCATACTTGTATTCTTCCAGCTTGTTGGGGCTGCTCTGAATGTCCTCCCTGTTCTTCTGCATATCCACCTGCCCCCTAATTCAGTGTTACCTTGCTGAGAGTACATCCTCTTCCAGAAGTCAGCTCACTGACAAAGGCACCAGAAAATACCCGCCCCAGTATCAATCCCCAGGGAGCACCACCTGTCACTGGTACCTGCATAGACAGTGAAACAGAAGTCACTGTCCTTTAAGTTCAATAGTTGGGCCAATTTTTATGTCCCTTCTTGTCCATCTGTCTAGTCCATATCCTTACCCGGCTACAAAGTTACCATCTATGGTGCAGAATATTGAAAGCTCAGCTAAAATCAACACGGGCTGTCCTCCCCTACTGCAGAGCTACCCACTGCAGCACAAGGGGCAGTCAGGTCAGCCATCAGTGACCTGCTCTTCTTCCTCCCCTGTCTTTGATCAGATGAAGTCTCTTACAGGACATCACGTGTGCCTCCAGAAAGTACAGAAGATGTGGCACTCCCTTCTCCATTGGGAAGGACATGCAGAGGGACAATTTTGCACCCTGTCTAACCAAAGGCTTCAAGAATTTGAAAACTTTTCACCTCAGTGAAGAAATTTAAGCCAAGGCCAGTACCTATTTCTTCCTAGAGACAGACGATTGCTGAGCACAAGCACTCGACTGAAACACTCGGTTTTTGTCAGCCCAGATTTTGCAGTTTCTGAGCAGAGATGTATCTGATTCAAACAAGACCTGGCTTTGGTTTCACAGTACCAAACCAAGCTGGAGAAGCAGTTTCCACTGCAGACAGCAGTGTCAGCTGCTAAAATCTCATGTCTCTATGCACCAGAGAAAAGAAATATCCTTATTGGTCCTGTCACCATTATTTACATATTTGTGTTATCACTGCACTCACAGACCAGGCTTCCCAATGCAGAACACTACAGAAAGATGAAGATAACAGAATGGTCCCTTCCCTACAGCTCTCATTAACTAAGCCACTGTTTTCTCCTCTGCCAAGCAACTGCCAGGTACAGCTCTGTGTGTATGTGAGAAGCCTGAGCTTAATTTTTCTTTTTACACAACTGAAAAGATTTTCTGCAGTAAAGAGCTATACTTTGTGGCTAACAAGTCAGAGGGAGAACAGCCTCAGCATAATTAATTGTGGAGTACTGCAGCCCCCACGGTGCTGACTGATCCCAGTAACCTGAGGGGGGGTGTCACACTCTGTCTTAGATCCCTGTATGAAGCAGGACCTCTTTTCCTTCAGCAATGACAAGATCACCAAATTCAGACCCTCCAGCTCTGCAGGAATGTCTGGGCAGGATTTATCAATTGCACACCTAAATCACATTCTCTTTCCTTATACTAGTTCTGAGAATAAGAGGAAGTGCTTTTTCTGGGACTATTCATCAGGCTTTACAATGCACTCATGAACTGGGGTGGTGTAAGCTGTGGAGCTGGCACAGAAATATGCACCCATTTTATTTATATGATCATCTGTTAGTGTAAGGGCAGTAGCCAGCCACTCTCAGGTATATGCTGAAGTCTTACCTCAAGGGGAGATAAACACCTATTAAAGAAGAGGTTAAATCTGTAGAAAGCAGTGGGAGCAAGTCTTGAGAAATAGAGAGCACAGACTTTTTAGGAAGGTGCTGTGATTGTTGCATATTGATCACCATTAGCAATAAATGTAAAGATCAGAGAGAACTACACTGTTAGATAACACGGGGGCCAAACGATCAGAGCAATCCAGCAAGGATAAAAGAGAGTTTTGGTAGGATCAGATTAGCTAGTCAGAGAGGAGAGATAATATTCTTGTCACCTCTACAAGTTCTCTGTCCTCTACAGTATTGTCCACTGCAAAATATCCTCTCTGCTGCCTCTAAAAATAGAAATGGAGTAGATGGAAGCTGGATATCAGGGTCAAGGCATTAACAAAAATGCATTTGTCCAAACTGGTGCAAAAGAAGGTCACAGCTCGAAGAAAAGAAGATTCTTTCTTTAAATTGCTGCTTACTCCAATACAGGGGTATGCCAAAAAAGTAGAGAAGCACCCTGTGTTTCCTCACATATCGCTTTGCTAAGATTTATTGTTGGAGGGCTGTGGCTTGTGTCTGATACACGAATGCCTGCCCTTCCACCTTCTGTCTTCCACCTGCTTTATGAAACACCGTGCTTGCCTGGGTCTCCTGAAATCCCAACACGATCTGTGCTGTTCGGCTCTCTCCCGCAGACCACCCTGGTGGGATGTGCCTTTGACAGCCTGCTGTCAGAGGATTTCCCTGCAGGCAAATTCTCTCTTTAAAATTCCTGACAGAAATGTCTTTTGAAAGGTTTCATTTTGTAAGTGCCTTTCATTTGCTCCCATACTGAAACCTGGAAACTGGATTACCTTCCCCTGGATGTCTCTGGTGGGTGTTCTTGTACCCGAATAAAAGGATGCAGGATGCAGGTTTTCTGGTCTGATTAGAGGAGTAATTTATATTCAGCAGATGTCCAGAAAGCATGTATGAAGATCTACAGTACGTGACATCTTGAAATAACTGGAGTAGGGTCTACAGTGTTAATTAGGAATTACGTATGTGTCCAAAAAATATGTAAATAAAGTATAACAAGCTGGAATGCTAAAAATCACAAAGACTGAAGATATTCAGCAATGCTTAATTAAAGAGACTGCCAATGTAACTAATTAATGAATCTTCTTTTTCAAGATGATCCTTCTAAATGACAACGCTCTAAAATGTGACTTTTTCATATTCATTTGAGATCAGGCACCAAAAAGCACATTCCAGTTAGAGAACAAAAACAATGTCACTGCCCCATGACTAATGCCCTGTGGGGTGGCCAGTCAGGGTGAAGGAGTCCAGGCCAGGCTGCAGAGCCTGGCTGTGGACCACCTTTTTGGATGTTGGTCTAAAACAACATGTACAGCTGCTTCCTAAAAGATTAAGAATGCAGGTACGTTCTGTCTGAAGCAAAAGCTTTCCAGACTTTCTATCACCATGTTTTTCAGACAGCGTGGGGTGGAAGAAAAGGGGTTTATAAAACAAAGCCAGACATGCAGCAGTAAAGTGCTGTAAAGGGACCTTTGTGTTGAAGTCGCTGCAGTGCCTCTGAACTGATGCTTTGTTTCCCAAATAAATCAGAGCTACTGAAGGAGTAGACAGCTTGGAGCATGGCAGTAAAGGTCCTCTGTTAAGAAGGAGAAACTGCAGGCCACAATAAAAGGAACATGAATAGTTTTGAAGGCAGCTGCCCCACAAGTGGGATGATGAAGCCACTCATCAGCTTATCAATCATGAGGAAGAGCTCAGGGGAAGAGAATGTCTCAAAATGGGGTTGATTTCCTTGGAGTTTTAAAAATAGGATACTTTGTTCTTGAGGTTTTAAAAATTATGGACACGGCTGCCCATCCATGTCTCTGGCAGATAAACACAAACAGATACAAATATACAAAATACATATCTGGCAGATAAACACAAACACAGACACAAATATATAAAATACATATATGCATCTGTGTGACACAGACCACTCCTTTGAAGTATCAAAATAAAAGATGCTGGCCCACCTCACGTGGTCTTGAACTGGGCATTGTTTTTTGTCCATTGCTGTAGAGGTAGGACTAAAAGTAGATGTGCCATCAGCATGCAGAGATATAAGGTACTGAGTCAAAGTTTATAATTCTGTATTGCAAGGATTGTAGTTACTCAAAGCTATTTAGTAGTTGTTTTAAAGATGAATTTCAGTTTCCTTTTTTTTTTTTTCTTTTTTTTTTGCAGCGTGGAGAAGGAGAAATCATGTCCTACATTTGTTTATTTTATTGAAACACTATCACTAGGATTTGTGTTCAGCATTTCTGTGCAGGAAGCTTGGAAAGTGAAATTGTTTGAAGCCTGTCTCTGTAGCTTTGCCAGTAGGTGGTGGTAGTTGCACAGTTTTGTAGCTCTTCCAGGAAAATTAATGGTAAGGCTACAGCAGGTCCCATTTTAAAGGAGTACGTTTTTTGAGGAAAATATGCAAATATAAACTGTTTGAACAACACAACTTGGGAAATCATCTTCTGATCATTTTAAGGCTGTGATAGACACTTTTGATGGAGCAGTGTCCAATTCTTTAGCCATTTTTACGGTTTCTGGATTCATCACACGCACAAGCTCTGCACATCAAGGAGGTCACGTTCTTAGCAGCATTTACCTGTCTTGTGCAAATACTGTATTGGCTGAGAAAGCACAGATTAGCTTGATATATACTTATACACCTGTGTATCCTGATGCTGAATATGTGCCCAGACTGCACACTGCAGCACTCGGACCTGCTGCAGCTCTGGATTCATGCATGGATGCCCTGTTACTATGGGGATTGGCTCTGCTGAGTTCTGTGACAGAAAAATCCCAGGCTTGCATCTAGTCATCCAGGGAGAGTTAAAAGGCAGAGAGCCCTACGGAGGGGGAAAGCATATTTACTGCTCAAAAACATGCTAAATGGGCATATATTCACCTGCACGCTTGAGTGCCTCCAAAATAGGGAAAATATTAATCCCATCATCTGAATAGCACTTATCAGCAGAGGATTTGCTTAAGAAGATTTTCTATCTTGGCCTTTTCAAGGAGGGGTGAAGCTGCTCCAGCAGCTGGTGGGCAGCTCAGGGAAGTCTGCCCGTCAAGAGAAATGAGAATGGAAGCTCAGACAGTGAGAAGGCACAAGCGTGGAGGTGAGGGACTGCCTGGCTGTGGCATGGGGTGGTGCTGGGGCTCAAGGCCAGGGATGGTATTTTATTGATCCTGCCAGACCCTCTGTACTAGGGGGGACCCTCAGAGGCAAAGAGCCAGAATCTCTAGAGCACACTAAAGCAAACCCATGCCTGATTTCTGTTGGAATATGAGAGAAAAAGGAGTGATGGGCATGGAGGCAGTTATGGGCTGGTTTTCCTGCATGCTCTGACTCAAAGTAAATACCCATTTGTTTCAGCAAGAGGGGTAGGGCTTACTCTATCTGATAATCTGGTAATCAGAGCTGTGGGGCTCCCCAGAAGGGAAGTGCTAGAGCTTTTCTTCTTGACAGTGCCAGAAGAGGGAAGCCCATACAAGTGCAAGATTAGTCCAAGTTTTGTACCAGCAAATTTTGCTTTTGGGTTATCTGCCTCCCTTAATTTTGGTGCCATCCAGACAGCCCAGTCCATCCCCTCAGAATCAGCCCCTAAGGAGACAGCTGGAGTGAGACCCTGGTCTCTGAAGACCCTCCTGACCAGAGCGTGGGGCTTTGCTGTGAGCTGGGGACTTCCATGTCTCCACTCTGGCCAGGCAGACTGCACTCTGGGCAGGGAAGGGTTGTGGGGCTCCAGGCATCTCCCCACACATGGAGAGCATTTCTGGGGGGTGGTGACTGCTGAAAAGACCTAGAACAGATGCTACCCAGGGCCGGGCAGGGGCTTCTGAATGATGGTCAGTGCCGGAGGGAGGACTTTGGGAAGGAGCTCTCCTGTCTGCACTGCCCAGGTTTTAAGTCCCCTGAATTTTGATTTCCACTGTAGGGAAGAAAAAACAAAGGGGAGAGGAGTTAGCCTCTGCAGAGCAGTCCCAGGGGGTGTCTGTACAATGCTGGTTTCTGGAAAGGTGAGGGAGGAGTCTTTGCAGCAGGAGGGAATATTTAATTAGAGCTACTCTTGCCCACAGAGAGGAGCTTGCGGGGAGCAGGTGGAAAAGGCTTTTAAACACTGCAGTTGAACTGCCTTAATCAGAACATCTGGTAAATCTCTTGAGGAGGGTATGGCACTTTTGAAGGTGATGGAAGGAATTCTATTCTCTTGAGTGCTTCAGGCAGCTCCTGCTTTTCCAAGCCCCTTATGGTGAAAGGTAGCCAGCATCCTCACTGCCTGATGGGCAGGCCCCATGTCTGCTCACCCACCAGGGATAGGGGAAAGATTTAACTTGCAGATTGGAGTGAGAAAAGAGGCTGCTACTCATCAACAGAGAAAACATGAAATCTTGCCCAAGGAAAAGAAAGACTGACTGAAAATTCAGTGATACATGTCTAAGGGCTCTAACCTCAGAAATCTCATCTGTTCTAGTGCCTGCAATAGGAATTGCTTTCTCAGAGTTTCATATCTGCTTAGATGTGAACAGCTCCTCTGCCACAGTGCTCTGGCCATGCCAGGGCAACAGAGGTCTGGGGTTTGTCCTGCAGAAGCACATCTTTCGCATTTTAAGGCCAGTGTTTTCTCCTCCGTGCAATCTGAGCATAATGTGGATTTGCAAAGGTGACTGAAAAATGGGCTGTGCAAAGTCATTAGCAACATTGATTCTCATTATTGTAGCATATGCCAGTGCAAAAACATCCAGATTTTGCAAGATGGATGAGTTGCACCGGCTGGGCTGCGAGTGCCTAATTAGTTAAAATACACAGCATCATAAATGCCAGCACTGACAGCTGAGGCCTTGCAATGTCAGTATGGTGAGCAGCATTAATTTGTTCTGACATCAGACTGCTCCCTCGATATGGATGCCAAATCCTTGCTCTCTGCTGCAGCCAGAGTCCTGCACCCAAATGCAGGACAGTGTGTGTGTGCCATGAAACTGGTACAGCAAGCAATTGCTGTGAGAGGCAACAGCAGCAGCAGCAGCAACAGCAGGGACAACACAAGGCAAAACAGGCTCTGCAGGAGGCTGGCTAAGTGCTGTGATGTCCTTTCACTCCGCCTCCATAACCCAAAAAGCTGCAGGAATGTGCAGGCAGGGACTCCCCATTGCTCAGCAGGCAGCTGTCCCAGAAAGGGGAAAGTCAGCTTTGTGGTTTCAGTTCAAAATCAGAATAGGGGCTCGCTGAATGTGCATCCATCACTACAAAACTGCCTCTCTGAATTGAGCTCCTCTCCTGTTACAAAGCCTGAGTTTAAACCTGACAGCAGCAGCTTGGGCACCTGTACTGGGGCAGTGCCTGAGAGTGCTCTCAGCACATCTGAGAGGATCCCACCCTCCACGGCTGGTGTGGGGATTCTTTGCCCTTATCCCACCAAGGAAAAGTCACAGGCTCCAGCAAAATGCCCCAACTTCTTTCTCTGCTTCCCCAGCACAGTTAATGTAACCTCTGCCAGGGAAAGCATCCTGTGAATCAGAGGGCACCGTGCCAGCTGATCTGTGAACAATTTAACCGATTTTTCATTAACCAGCAGCTTATGGAGAAGTTGCTAAATTTTATGGGCCATTAGCAGCTTCTGACGCTGCAAATGACTATGAAATTCAGGGTCTTGCAGTTTTGAATCTTGTAGGCTTGATAAATAGCCCTCGTTGGGAGCACAGATTTGAACAAACACACTCGGTATGGCCCCATACAAACAAGCTGTTGGCAGCATGGAGAACAGGGGATGTGGGGATGGGAGTGACTGCAGCAACCCACAAGCCTGTCTACACCTTCACCAAAGCAGGGAGTTTTCTTGAGGAAAGGTGATTTGAGAAATGTCCTGAAGATGGTCCTCAAAGGCATTGGAGAGTGGGAGTGAGGCAGTGAACAAGAGTTAATGCAGCCATTAAAATACGTGTTAATTGAGTGCAGGAGAGAGCTGAGCGTGCTGCTGCTGTTTATGCATGTGTAGCTGACATCTGCAAAAATGTCATTTATCCTCATTTTATGGCTGGGAAACCTCCATTGCAGAACAGCAAAATAAAGACCCCCAGGATCACACGCAGGCCACAGGCTGAGCAGGTTTGGGTACAGGTTTGTCCTGGCCTCAGCCACGGGGCCGTGCTCTTCTTTTCACACAGGTCTCACAGCAACCTGCTGCCTGCCCAGCTAGCCCATGCACAGGGGCAAGCCCTGACTGTCACAACTTCCCAGCTTCTGAAAGTGTTCCAGCAACTTTGCAACAGAAATAAAATTATTGCTTCTGCCTGGCTGAAACTATCCTGTGTGGGAATGTTACCACCCATCCCTGAAGGCGAGGGTAGCCCAGGCTCTTGGGAACAGATCCCTTGGGGTGGATTAGAGTGAGACAGCACTGAACACTCAGTGTTTGTAAATATATATATATGTAGGTTTATTTTGGAACTATTTGTTTGCAATGGAAAGCAGGTATGTAGCTGTTTCAGTTATTACTATCTATAGAAATATAGCAAGATAAAAGCATAAATATTTCACTCAGAAATGT
>VWZP01007629.1:1211782-1298088 GCA_013396995.1 Dicaeum eximium | reverse complement strand
AAGAAAGAAAGAAAGAAAGAAAGAAAGAAAGAAAGAAAGAAAGAAAGAAAGAAAGAAAGAAAGAAAGAAAGAAAGAAAGAAAGAAAGAAAGAAAGAAAGAAAGAAAGAGAAAGAATAAGAGTAGAAAGATACCACCAGCCATAGATCCTGTGACAAGACTTGATTGTTGCAAAGGGATGTTCACAGTCCTGTAGTGATGGTCAGAGTCTTGATCTTTTAGGGATGGGGAGAGGCTGCAAACAGAGTTCAATGGGTTAATGTACTTCCAGTCTAGGTGGGAATGCCCAGGTACCTTCCCAGGGTGGAGAGCTTTCAGAACTCTGGTGGAAGGTCTCAGAAATGAGTCTGGGGACACTTCAGGGGTCTTTGATGGTTTATGACATCTTCTAAGACGTTAAAGCTGCCTCTCGTGTCAATGTAGCCTTATGTGTGAATGAGAATGTCCTGTGTGAGTATGACCTCTCCTGGGAGTGGGGGAGAGGTAGGGGAAGACAATTGGTGTGACAAAAAGCACAGTCCCACCTCTCAGGATCTATCTCTTATCTGGCTCAAAGTGTATGTCTTGTAATCTCTGGTGGTGGCTGTTCACCTCTCTGCCTTGTGTTCTGCCTTATGTGGATCAGAGATCACCACACACCCCAATCTCATCTCCTCCCCTTGGGGGGCTGCAAACTCTGCCACAGCAAAGCACTCTGCCCTTCCACAAATGGGCAATTGTTTTGAGTCATTAACCATTAACATTTCAGTTCCTCACCAGGAGTCAATTAAACCACAAAATTTAAGCCTAAGGTAAATGGTGAGACTTTGAAGATAGGGTGTTCAGGTTTTCTTTTTGTCTAATGTTCAACTTCTAATTAAAACAAGGCTGCTGCTGGCAAGAACAGTCCAGCACACACCTGAGGTCAGCTGAGGACTGGACTTGAAATCTCTGAACTCCCTGACAGGCAGAGCTCCCCTCTGGAGATGGGCATGGCAGGGGGCAGAACCATGCCTGCCACTGACCTGGCAGAAAGGTGCAGTCCTGATCTCCCAGGCTGAACAGGCAAGGGCAGAACCCAGAGCCATATCAGGCTGGGCTGCAGCCATGCAACAGAAAATTTAGCCCAGTTGTTTTCACCAACAAGCCTCATTAGCCTTTGACGATCCATGCATCCCAGAACCAGCTAGCATGGCCACCTGAACACAGGAGCATTTTCTGTGATGCTCATTTTGCTTTATGATGAAGGGATATGGGTACAGGAAGAAATGTGGAGGCTGAAGCTTGGGTCTCATGCAGAGCAAAGGCTCAAATGAAATTTCTGACCCTTTTCAAAGGGACCTGCAATTCAAGGGGCACACCAAAGCCCCAGACATGCTGGGGAAGCCCTGCCTGGGAGGCTGTCCAGGCACAAAGAAGCCCTGATGGCAACACTTGCTTGTACAGCTTGGCAGGTGACAGGGGATACCAGGATTCAAAGAGAGATTATGGTACCTTGTTGTGGGGAGGAGGGGGAATAGGTGCCAGTTCCATGCACTCTGGAGAAGGGTATGGAAAGCCAAGACTGACACTCTTAAGGAAGGAGAAACCTGAGCTTCTCCCTGTGTGCTAGATCTGCTGAGTGCATCCTGGCAGTCTGCAGCCTGCTGCCCATCGCTGGATAAAAGCAGATGTGATTCATGCTTATGCCCAGGCTCAGTTTTCTTCTGCCCCTCAATATCACACAGAGGTTCCCATTTGGAAGCCCAAGTTATTTATTGGAGCATTGCAGAGGGATGAAAAAGTGAAAGCAGCTCATGCTCCCCACTGAGCTGTAGGCCAGAGCTGGAGTCTATCACTCCAGCCCTGCCCGTGCTGCACAGCCACCACAGCTTTAAACCACGGCTGCTACCAGGGTTGATTTGAAATGTAAAAAAGGAAAAAGTGTAAAATAGACAACTGGCTTCTAGGACTGAATGATGGTCAGCTGCTTACAGGCAAGTCAGATGTACAGAACTGGTACTAAGAATTGAGCTGGACTGCCACTTAAAAATTAAAAGAAGATTTGAAAAGAGGGGAAATATGACTCAGCAGTATGAAGTCACTGGCAATAAATGTTAGAGACTTCATTTGCAGATGAAAATTTGTATACACCTCACGTCAGTGTTGCTACCTGATGCCCCATATCCAAAAAAAGATAAATATGTTATTGCATGTGTCATCCACAACCCCCTCAAAATATAAAGATCCTGAATAGCAAGTCAAGTTAGGAGGTTATTAAAGGGTTGAATGGTGAACTCATTCCTGTAGGGTGTGCAGTTTGGCACCAGGGCAAATGTGGTCTGCTGTGAGCAATGCAGTCAGCACTCCTTTCAATCACCAGCCCTGATGATCTGGGGATCTCCCCAGAACAGTGAATCCAACTCAGTAACAGTTGGGAGAAAAAGACTAGGGAAAAAATCAACTTTGACAATCTGAAAGTATGTGGGAATATATATGAGATCTCCTCAAGGTAGAAGGGTGCACTCAGCACGTAAAGTGTATGTTAGCAATTCAGAAGGAGATCACTCAGGGTAATATTACAGACACTTGTCCGTGCTGCTTTGATCAGGTTTTCTTTTGAAGTTTCCTGAGTCAAAAATATTGAAGCAAATGATTTCTCTCTGTATTTTGATACTTGTGCTTCTAAACAGTCATTAAATGAGTAGGCCCAAGAAATGTGAGGAACAAACCTCAGCATGTGTGCATACTGTGTAAGAGCCATCCCCTGTTTGCTATGCCCATCCTTTCCTGGTTCTTCCCATGTATGGATTTAAGGCATGAAAAAATTTGTTCATCACCTCCTCAGAATTTAAAATACTTCATTTTCACTGTGTGGGCCAACCAATAACCATCTCTCCATGTGAAAGTATGTTTTGATGGCCTGCCATCTAGCACAGTTATAGCAGTTTTGAATCATGCATCAGCCTAGAGAACACCACCATTAATTAAAAAAAATAAAAAATCTTTTTTTAGATGGCAACGGGGGACCCTTTGAGAGAAGTACATTCCTGGAGAGTCCACAGCACCCAGCATAAGTGAATACGTGGCTCTGTATTCCTGGCAGTGTCAGACATGTGTCTCTCTCCTCGGAATTCTCAGATGACTGCCTGGTGGAGCTGTAGAATTAAGAAGAAGCCCGGTGCTGGCATCGCTCACGGATCCGCAGTCGGCATCAAAGCGCTGACACTGGAAGTAGCACAGCATTTGGCTGACACATCCACTGGGACAGGAACTGTCCCCGTTTTGCCCCATATCTGTTTCTTATCTACCTGGACTTGTTGGATGTCCATTATTTGGCTAGAGGTGCAGTGTTATGGCATGGTCGGTGCTAATCCACAGGCACTATAGGTGCCGATAAATTGCAGAGTTTCAGCTACGCAATGGTGTGCTTGTTTTAGAACTTACCTATTATCATGCCATTTTAATAAGCCAGATCCAGCCTAGCTGCTGGCAATGTGAAATGTTCCTGTGTCATCAAGGGAATGTGATTTGCAAAACGTTCAGCTCCTGAGGAGAGCCTCAGAAGAAAGTGTGCTGTATTTCTTTCATATTCTTAAAAAAAAGTCATGCCATGGAATTTTTGGTAATTTGATATCCAATACTCAACCCTGTTTGAACTCTACTATATTTTCTTTCATTTTGAGTTTCTCTTTATTTGTATTTGTCATAAAAGAGGGTTAGGAAAGTTCAGTTCATAAGGAGATGGTATAGTTTTGAGTTCTAACAGCTCTTTATAGATTGAAAATGTGCTTAAATTATGTGAGCAGAAACACATTTCTTCATAAAGCTGGAAAGCAAACAATTGAAGAAACACTTCTTACACTTTTTTGGACTGTTTGTGCTAACTTGCTTTGACCCTTTTTTACCTTTGAACAATGAAAACATTAGAGGGTCTGATGGATAATCGAAGTGTAAAAGGACATTCATTCAGGGTAAGTGATGACACAGCAGAAGAGCAAAATGGATATTTGCATCAGACGTTACCACAAAGAGGAATCATCTCACACTGAAATGCTAATTGAAGTGATTTTAAACTAAACTGACAGAGTTAGTAGTAGTGAATCACCAGGGTCACAAAGTGCTTGTCTGAGAGTTGTGTGGTAGTGGTCACAAATCACCCATTGTGCCAGAGAAAGAAAAGATGGGAAATATGTTCAGGGCTCTAGGACTTACAAACAGTCAAGTCTGATTTCTTTACCAGAAAAGGATTCTGTGAAAAAGACCAAATGAGGCATGGTAAGATCTGAGCTTCTCAAATTCATTCCAATAAGCATTGACAGAAGAAATCCTTTTTTTTCTTTCACATTAATTTTATACATTATATAAAATACCAAATACTAATATGAATCCAGTGAATTTGCTTTTTATTAAAATACTGCAAATATGCCATTAGTAGGAATGTCTTATCTAATTTTCAGATTTCTTTAAGTACTTAGTGTTGCTTTGAAAGAAAGCAAGAGGAAATAAAACCCCCAAACAACAGACACTAACAGAGCAGGAGATCCATAATTCCTATGGGCATCCTGAATGCAGTTGCAGAACTTCAAGGTCCAGTGCTGTTCAACGGAGCTGACACACAAGACAAGTCTCATTATTTTTGCAGATTACAGTAACCTAAATTTTATTGGGAAGTATAGATTTGGCCTCTGCTTCCTTCACCTGAACCCTGGATTTTCCTAACTCTTTATTGTTCTCTGTACTTTAGCTGCCCTTTCTAGATACTGAACCCACTCCACTCCTGGGTGGAGCGTCTCCCTTTGGCTCACTGTTCTTGGCCTTGGCCAACCTTCTCCTCTGCACAAGAGCTCTCAAGCCACGATCAATTGGAGTCATGCATTCGCTTGAATAATCTACTGGCTTCTGTAGACAAGCTAAATCACTTTGGGGATAAAGTTAAAGAAAAAGAACTGCAATAGTGCCAGAAATGTTAATGATTGATAAGATTCCCAGCATTTAGGTTTTGTTTACTTTTATCTTTAGCAGCTTTTTTTCAAATTAAGTATTTTCTACAAAGTCTTAGAAGCATTTAAGCCCTAGTAGAATAGAACCCCTATGGAGTAATTATTATAATTTCTAAAGATATCATATAATTCACCGTTATCTTTTCCCTGGAGTATGATTTAATTACTGCCATATCAGATGAATTGTATTTTGTCTAATGTGACTGCAACTGATTAGCAAGCATTGCTGCAAGCTGATAATGAGTTAGGCAGCTGAAATTTCACCTAAATGGAGGACAGAAATTGGTGCTCCTGGTGCTGATTAACTGATACTTATTTCACCATTATAAATAAATCTCTACTACCTAGTTGTCATTTTTCAGAATGTGTTTTCACTATGTTCTTTTGATTTAGAATAATTGGCATTTCTGTGGGTTTGGTTTCTTAGTGCAAGAAAGCAATTTGCAGAAGTTGTTGATAGGCAGCAGCGTGTGTTACCTTAGAAGGGAATTTAAGCACAGATGTTTTTGGAAGATAATTTGTCAAATGACTACAAGTCACTTCAAATATTTGCAGACTTTCAGAACTGTGGTTTGAATATTTTTGGTGGATGAATAATTTGAACTGCATTTTCAAAAAGAATATTTACTGCATGCCACAAGGATTAATACCAAAGACATCAAAATAATTCAAACAGAGGACCTTGCTGCCAGTTGAACTTTAGAAAATTAAAGACCTGAGTAAGTGTTCTGAGCATGGGTCAGATGCTTTAATCTAGCTGCCATTTGTTACTAGAAAACAAAAATCTTTGGTTGTCATGATTATCCATCTCTAGTTCTAAGAGGATTATATTTGGAGCTCATCTTTCACCAGTGTCACAGATGCCTGTATTCCTGGATCTTGCGAAGTCCAGACATTTTCACTTTCCCTTATGCTGAAGGAATTAAACCATACAGAAATCACAAGTACAGAAGTCGTTGCTTCTGGTGGCTACAGACAAGTACTATATATATCTCTATATATGAGACCCACTACTTGGGAAAAGCTTCCATCTCCATTAAATCTGAAGTGAGTGTTTAGCATGTCTGCTCCATAACCCAAAGGAGATGATACTTCTGCTAGAGGATGTATGCCAACACACTTTGCAAAGGCAGGTAAACAGAATGTCATAATTCATCACAGTTTTGCTTTTGACGTTGCCAGCAACATTTCCTGGGGTATTTTTAAACTCATCAGTCATAAAATTATGATTTTGTTGCTTTTCCCTGAGAGGTTCTGTTAGAATGGGTAGATTTTGCTTGGTGCTTACTGCAAGTACACAAACAAAATGAACACTTGCTCAGGAAATGAGCAGGCTATGATGAGAAGGGAAATGGTGAAGGAGCATAAGCAGTAGCCAAGCTGTGCTTCTGCATGACATTAAACAACACATGCTCAACGTTTCACGACAAACTGATACACAGCAGAGAGATACTGAACAAAATCCTCCTGTCTGAGAAACTTGCCAGGGTCACCATTGTGCCAGAAATTGCATGATGGAGATTTTAATCTGGAACACAATATTGTGTCATTGGCAGATATTTTAAGAAGTCATGAAAAGTGATAATTTGAATAAGTTTTGTCATCCTAAAAATTGCCTCTTCTGGAGTGTCCTGGCCAATATCCAGTCATCTCAAGCCTTGTTCTTACTTATGGCACAGAGAAGAGTAATGATTTCTCCACAGCTTGGAACAGCTATGGCTGAGCTGGCACAGACACACCATTCACTCTGGTGTCCTGCCCTTCAGCCTAAAAGAAACTTCCTTTCCTGGCATTGGCACCAGAATTAGTGCCTTGCATTGGTTTAACCAGAAGGTCCCAGTGGGAAGTGGCTCCAGCTATTTAGAAATGATGGCCATTCACTGTCTCACAGCCCTGTGTCCCCAGATGATTAGACTGTTTCAGTTTCTCTTCCTATAATTTGACAGACATTGGAGTGCTTCAGTCAAATATGTTTAGATGCCTATTAATGATCAGGTACTTTTAAGGCCTGTTTTCCATGCATATGATACAGCACTGCCAATCTGTCCTAACAATTTTGCTTAAAGCAAGGCAAAGTCCCAGATGCTGAGATGACCTGTCATGAAATCTTGACACATCTCATTGCTTAAGGAGGGGTGCTTAGCACCTTTCCCAAGAGAAAAGTTCACAGCCAGTAACCAGATTTCACATCTGCTGTGATTGTCATATCCATGTCCTCAGGGCTGACGCTTGCAGCTGCAGCTTCTCTGTGCCTGGTGTCACAGAGTTGGGGTCATGTGTAGGGTTAGGGCCAGGCACCCCTCAATGTGAACAGAAAGACAAACATGAAAAATGATGAGCCATAGTGAGTAAAAGAAAACAGGCAATACAATTACTTTAAAATGGAAAATATATTTGGAGACTGGAGGTTCCTTTCTCCAGCAAATTAAAGAAATGTGACATTCAGGTAGTGAGACATTGGAACCTCCCTCACCCATTTATGCCTGAAACTGTTTAACAAAAAGACCCTTTGGATGCCTTCCCCAGCCCAAGTTTTACACTCAGTTAATAAAATGTGTTCTTATTTTAAATGCTATGTAATCAGAGACCAGGAAAAATCTTTACATATAAACAGTGGAATAAAAAGCAATGTGGAAAATAACATCATTCACAGCATCTCTGTCCCTGCAACTTCTGCCTCAATAAAACAGTAAACCTCTGAGAAGGATTCCTCCTCTCAAAATGTGTCTCTGAGGTTAGGACAGTGTTCAGCTGAGCTCCTGATGGCCTCTGCAAACCCCGCGCTGCCAGCAGAGTTTGTCAGCTGTGGAATCCTGGTTTCCTTTGACAAAGGACCTTGGTGGCACAGGAGTGTCTGCTCTGAGCTCAGGTCCCCCCGTGCCAAGCCAGTGACAGTCAGTTCAAGAGCACTTACAGTGTGAATCTTGGAGAGGCTGGTCTGCCCATGTGCCTTTATCCTACCTCCTTTGCCACTGATGCAAAATCACTTTGGTCTGAAAATAGTGTGAGGTTTGTTACAGATGAGTAATGAGATGGTTGGCTCTCACAATTAAGGGGTGAACATTATGTGTATGTTAAGAGAAGTTTTGTAGATGTATGGTTATGTTACTGCAATATGTCCTCTCCCTTGCATTGTTATCACAGGATGGCTTTTGGGGCATTGGGGCATTTAGGGAGGGTTGGCTTGTTACTGTGGTAACACTGACCTCCAATCAAGATGTAAGAAACTGATCACCACTGGACAGCAAAGAAGGAATCGACTGACAAGATTTTGGGAGGGGCTAGAGGTATAAAAGGCGGAGCATCCATTTTGTACATGAGCACATGGTGGTTTAATTCCGTGCTCCCAGTGCTGTAATTTTTCTTTATTTAGTCCTTTGTTGTATTTTTGTTAAGGTTTAATAAACCTTTGAAATTTTAAAAGTGAGCATCGTTTCTCACAGGTAGATCATAGAATCATGGAATGGTTTGGGTTGGAAGGGATCTTAAAGATCATCTTGTTCCAACCCCTCTGGCCATGGGCAGGGTCACCTTCCACTAGACTAGATTTCTCAGAGCACTATCCAGCCTTGCCTTGAACACTTCCAGGAATGGGGCAACCACCCAGGCCCACCTGTTACAATACCTCATCACTGACACTATTTTTTCCTAATATCTAATCTTAAACTACCCTTTCGGTTTTAAACCATTTCCCCTTGTCCCTTGTCACCTCATGCTCTTGTAAAAAGTCTCTCCATCTTTCTTGTTGGCTCCCTTCAGGTACTGGAAGGCCACAATTAGGTCACCCTTGTGCCTTCTCTTTTCTAGGCTGAGCAAAGCAAATTCTTTCAGCCTTTCCTCATAGGAGAGGTGTGGAGTTGGGAAGAAAAACCTTTGCAGGCAGGCACCAGGGGCCATTCTTTGTCTTGGTGTGGCAGTGGGTCACGTCAGGCTCCATGAGTATTTAACATGTAATCACCCTCTTTTATACACCTTATTATTAGTATTGTTGTTGTTACTCTTCATTTTCTTATCTTCTTGCTGTTTCCAGTAAATTGTTCTTATCTCAGTTCAGAATCTCTGTCTCTGACTCCCTGTCAGAGGAGGCAGTGGGCAGAGGGGGGTGGCTGCATGGGGTGTAAATTCAAACTGGGTTTAAATGGCAACACTGCCCCAACAGCCCTATCAGCTCTCCAGTTGGAGCTCTCCAAACAAATGCTTCCAGCCTCAAATGAATTGAGAGTCTCACATCAGTTATTGGTCTAAACATTTGTCCTCAATATGTAAAAATATGTAGGTCCTGTATTTTATTTCCTTGCACTACCCATCTAACAACCTGACACAAATCAAGACACAGTATTTTCTCCTCTTGTTAACAGCCAGGAGAGTTGCGTCACATTTTAAATTGCACTTCAGCAAAACAATAGTCAGGCAAAGCCAGTGCAGCAGTGGCTGTCTCCATGGCTTTGTTTGCACAAAGCCTGGCATAACAGGGCTCTGCTTTCAGCCAGCCCCTGAGCACTTCTGGAATAAACAGAATAATAGCTGACTGCAACCTTTGCTTAGAAATATTTGTGAATGGCATTGTAAGTGTCAGAAAGCTGTATAAAAAGCTTGCTGCTGCTATGGAGGTAGACTGAGCTCTGAGCAATTTTGACGTTCAGATTTACAGCAGACTTTTGGCATACTCTCTCTTTTAGAAATGAATATACTGCCTTCACCCATTTGAATAAAGCTGTTGTTTCATTATCTGCTGCCTCTATCTCCTCTTCATGTTGTTTCCTTCAGGTGTGAAAAGTGACTACATAAAAGAATAAAAGAGTGGGAATTCTTAAGTGCCATCATTGCACTGGCACCCACTTTATTTCTCTAGGAAGCTCTAGAGTACAGTGTTTTCTTCAGAAGTGAGAAGGAAAATGGTGGTAACCTTGAAATGCCTGAAAAGATGTTTATGCAACATATTTGTTAATAATTCCAGTGGAGAACAGCTGGAAACACATAAACAGGTGTTTGTACTCCAACACTGATCTGGTCCAGGTGCCTAATTACTACTTTGATTTGGAATAGCTAAAATATTGTTATCTATAAAACCAAAAAGTCAGCTCCCTCAATGCAGAAATAATTTTCAATCTTTTTTTTTCTCAGTGGGTGACAGAGAGGGCTGAGGCTTTCAGGATATAGTCTAACTTCCACATGTCAGAGTTGAAGACCTGAGCAAGCCACAGAACATTTCTGTGATTCTGCTGATGCTACACGTAGATGCTCATTTCTGAAAACATGTTGAACTCATCTTATGCTGAACTTTGCCTGTGATCCCCTCATGCCTGGCAGTGGCTCAGCACAACTGCTGACCACAGCAAGTGGTCTCTGAGCAGAGAGGGGACATTTGAGTGACATCTGCCACGTTTTCAACAGACCACTCTGTAACACCAGATTTTCTATTGTCTCCCTCATGCCTTGTGCCTGTTTATGAAGGATAGAAACAAATGCCAGGTCTCACCCAGCCTCTGGCCACCACTTGTCCCTGGGGTCCCTTCAGGGTCAATCTCAGAGAGTCAATCTCTGAATGCACCAGAGCAGATTGCACCAGCAGAAGGACCGGGTTTATTTTGCAGTTTTCTGTGACCTACCTCGATCATCATGCCTATTACCATGGCAGAAAGACAGTGTGTGATGATGTCAGTGCATCTTTCATGGGTTTCATTGTCTCCCCCTCTCTTTCATCTCGACCATTTCACCTTATATTTCCTGCAAAATATCTCCTTTCCTGGAGGCCACTGTGCTGTAGTTTTCTACACAGTTTCCCTCTCACACATCCCAGGTAATCTCTCATTACCCAGTCCTCAGCATCTGTACTGCCTTCCATGGGAGGCTAATAAACATACACAAGTCAAAATCCAGCAGAAATCTCTCCAAATACTTTTGTAGTAAGAAGTGCCATTTACACAATACCCTGGTAGGGGAGAGCAGAAATTAGCCATCACTGCATTTGAGAGTTTGAAGGGCAGAGCTTCAAGTGAGAAACTTGAAACTGTGAAATGATAAATGTCTCACAAAAGCAATTGTTACTGACTGAGAGGTAAGATTGAGGGAGAGAAGGAGGGAGCGTGGGCTGGGAGC
This sequence comes from Dicaeum eximium, assembly GCA_013396995.1. NCBI lineage: Eukaryota > Metazoa > Chordata > Aves > Passeriformes > Dicaeidae > Dicaeum > Dicaeum eximium. Next base: position 1,287,030 of record VWZP01007629.1, on the reverse strand, counting down.
TGAGTGGAGCTCAGAAGTTTCTGCTGAGGAGCTGTCTGAGTGATGTGTTTGTGGTGTCTCATAATTAACACCTCGTGGTTTTTAAGCTGATAGTAGGCGCTTGTATCGATTAGGACAATTTGCTAATTCTAAGTCTGTGTCAGCTATGTCTTTCTAAAAAAATAGGATAAAAACACTTACCAAATGTGTAAAATTAACGTGCCTGAGTGCTCTGAATCTTTGCAGCCATTGTGATGTCTGGAGCACTCTGAAAGCTCTACATGTAGCCATCAAACCCCCTTTGTGGTGCCTTTGGGTATCTGCATTAGACCATCTATCTGCCTGCACAGATCAGCACAAATCTGTAAGGGAAGGGGGATCTTCTGTCATCCCCATGGGCCCTGTATGAATGCCTCTGAAACCCTTGGGTTTTTTACATGGCACTGAGTATCTGTGTTTGGGCAACAGAATCAAGGCATTAAAGTCTTATATTTTACATGCTAGGTAATATGGGAGCAGTTTTCCTTACATCTTGTCCATGAGTCCTTGCAGGATGGACAGACATTGATGTGAGCAGATACAGGGGCTTCCAAGGCTTCTGGCCAGTGCCCTGACTGCACTCAGCCATAACACTTGGCTGGTCTTCTCTTGCATCTGAGACTTTGCATCCCTCTGTCAATAAGACACCGGTAACAGAGTTACATTTAAAATCAGTTGAAGAAATAAATCCTAATTATAGTTAAACCAAGGATATAAAATCAGCTTTTTTATAGAGAAATTTGCATGCATTCTGAATTTATAGGCAAGACATAGATCTTAGTGGGACTCAGGCACATTCATAAATTGCTAAATTGCTCATCATTAACCAGAGGACTTCAGCATATGTTTTACTTGAAAGGGGGATTTTCTTTTCTCGGCCAATGGAGAACAGCTCTGCCTGAAGATCGAGTACTCAGGCTGAACGTTGAAAACAGGTTTTCAAAGTGTTGAATTGCTTCATAAAATTAATACCTATTAGTGTATCTCAGGTTGTGCTCTTTAAGAACAAGAGGTCTGATTAAAGAGGAGTGAATTTAGTGATGTTGCTGTAGCACGAGCCGGGAGCAGCCATCGTGGTCAGGCCCAATAATCTGGTCTTCTGCGTTAGAAATGCAGTGAGAGCTAATGATGAATTTGAAAGATTGTAATCATTATCTAGCTCAATTTATCTATTCTAACCTCAGTCAGAGACCAAATTGTAATTGCTGTAGTTCCTGGTCAAATGATGGAGGTTACTCTGCTCTAATTCCTACCAGTTTCATAATAGCTCAGAGATAATAATGACAGAGAATTATAGACTTTGCTCAAATGCTGTCAGATTGGACTGAAGCATTACACAATTGTACTATACACGTAACACATGTTGGAAATGTTAAAAAAGAAAAATAAAAAAGAAAATAGATATAAAATAAAATCAGTTATTAATTAGTGTCTTGCATTTGCCCTTAATGTGTGAATGAATTTGAGGCAATTCTGCTCCAGTAACACTGGTTTAACTTATATGTCATAGGACAGTGTGGAATATGAATGCTTGTCTTACCCTGTCCCATACATTTTATCTGCATAGAAAGGAATTAATTTTAATCTCTTTAATGTTTACTTTTGCTAATAACACATTTTAAATTTTTTTTTAAATGACACAAATTATGTAGGCAAATCATCTAGATCCCTTTGCAATTACATCTATGAATTCCAAGAAATGCATAGTACTTTTTTTTGAGTGGGCTTTTTAGCAGAGCATTTATTGCATAATAAAGGTTTCCCTTTTTCTTTTTTGGCCATATAATTGACTTGGTTCTTTATGGTCTTTTGCAAACATGACGGTAATTAAATTTACAGATCATACTAAATTGTAAGGTGTTGCAAAACCCAGGATAGATGGCAAAATAATAAAAAGAGACCTGCAGAATTTAGAGGTATAAGTTGGCAATAAAATGAGATTCAGTCTGGAAAAAAGAGCGGGCAGGGAACAATGAAAGCAAAATACAGAAATGCACAAGCTACATTCATGGAAAGCAGTAGTGAAATTTAAGACCCCGGGTGTTGGTTATGGGTTTATAAACTGCAGGTGTCATTGGCTGTAAATGCCAGCCCCATAAGCAGGTAGTTTGAGAGGAGACCTGTACCCATCCTGTTGTGTACCAGTACAACAAATTCATTAATGCTTGGGCAGTTGTAATTCAACCTAAGATCCATTTCATTAATTGGATTAGTCTTTATTGCAGCATACATTGCTGCAGTGCCTTAAATATGCTGAATATAAACAGTGTTTTTTCTGAAGGGGCTGGGTAGTACATAAAACAGGTACAGCAAATGATGCTTAGGAACTGCAAAGGCCACCACATATGAAGACCACATAAAGAAAATGAGAAGAAATGCACAATATCATCAGTAGTACAAGACTTGTAAAAATTTCATGTCACTGTTATGTACTATTGCAAATGAGAATGTATGTAAAGATTAAATTGTCAGATTCATAGTCTCACATGAGAAAACACGTGAGACAAACCACATCAAGCCATTGTCAATCTCCAATGGCAGCAGGAGCAGTCAGCTTGGATTCTTCAAGGGGAAATCATGCTTGGCCAATATGATACACTTCTCTGATGAAATGTTTGTGCTGCTAGATGATGGGATAACAGTGATTATGTCTGCCTGGACTTCAGTGAGTCACTGAGCACTGCTGCAAGATTGTCCTAAAGAAGGGAACCTGGTGAGGTGTGGGCTGGATGAGCAGACAGTGAGGTGGGTTGGAAACCAGCAGCATGGAAATCCCCAGGGAGCAGTGGTCAGTGGCACAAACTGAAGCTGGAGGTCACTTGTGGTGTACCCCAGGAGCAGTAGTGCATCCTGTTCACAATTTCATTGATGACTTGGATGATGGGACAAAGTGTACCCTCAACAAGTTTGCTGATGACACAAAACTGAGAGAGGTACCTGATATGACAGAGGGATGTTCTGCCACCCAGAGAGGCCTCAGCAGGGAGGAGAAATGGGCTGGTATGAAGCACATGAAGCTCAGCAAGAAGGCTTAAAGTCCTGGATCTGAGGAGGAACAACCCCAGGCACCAGTTCATGCTGGGACCATCCAGCTGGAAAGCAGCTTGGCAGAAAAGGACCTGTGGGTCTTGGTGAACACCAAGCTCAACATGAATCAGCAATATGCCCTCACTGCAAAGAAGGCTAATGGTATCCTGGGCTGCATTTGACAAAGTATTGCCAGCAGATCGAAGGAGGGAATTCTTCTGCTTTATTCAGCACCATTGAGGCCACATCTGGAGTCCTTGTCTAGTTCAGGTGCCCCCAGGAAAAGAGAGTATGAGTATGATGGAGCAGCTAGAGCATCTCAGCTATGAGAAAAGGATGACAGTTGTGACTGTTCAGTATGGAGAAAAGAAGGCTCAGGGGGATCTCATCCATGTATATAAATATCTGAAGGTGCAGAGAGGACAGAGCCAGGCTCTTCTCAGCTGTACCCAGTGACAGGACCAGAGGCAATGGGCACAAACTGAAACTCAGGAGTTCCCTCTGAACATCAGGAAACAACCTTCTCACTGTGCAAATGATCAAGCACTGCCACAGGCTGCCCAGGGAGGTTATGGAGTCTCCCTTCTTGGAAATATTCAAAAACCCTCTGGCCCTGTGTCTGGACAACAAGGTTACTTTGCTGGAGCTTGATCAGAAGGTCCCTTCCAACCTCAAACACTCTGTGATTCTGTGACAGAAGGATGAGCACAATATGAGCACAACTCCCAGCACTTAATCTCTGGGAGAATAATAATGGTTGTCCCACCTAGGCTTCTATGGATATAACTTTAATATATTCAATCCTAGGAGATGATCCCTTTGTTGCCTGATTTTGGTTAAAACTTCTACTTAAGAAGATAAGTTTGTATGTGTGGTTTGAATTTAAAAATTTTGAATTACAAAAATCAGCAAAAACCCCATTATCTTTCTTATCCAGAACATGATAAACACAATTCAATGAAGAGAAATTCTGCATTTAATGAAAACACAACATCCAAGCAATTTTTATGGATTTTTCAAGTAATCTCAGATACAATCTCACTGCATATAGGAAAGTGGGATCCATTCAGATTACTGTATTTTGCTGCTGTACTATTTTTTCATATATAGATAGCTATCACCCCCATAAAAGTCTCAATATGCTTTTCTTTAAAACTGTACATATTCAATTTCACCAAGAAGTTCAGCCCTCTGATAAATCTTATCCAAGCTGCGTCCCATATCTATAAAAGGGAGATTGCAATATATCCATCTTTGGGGGAAAACAGTTTTTTATTTTTTGCACTTCGCTATAAAATGCCATCAGTAAATTTCTTCTGCTGATTACAGCTGCAGTACTGATGGGGTTTTCATTGTGTATGCAAAGGACCTCATACCTCCAGTCTGGATCTGCTGTATTTTGTGAGATGGTGGGTGGCCAGGCAGACAATCTACTTGCAGGCTTCTTGTGTTCTCAGCCTCTGCTGGTCCTGTAGTCTGCACTGCAGCTCTCCAGCAGCAGGTTTTGCTCCAGAGATCCCCCTTGGCTTTAGCTGCTCGTGGTCCAGCTCTGCCTTTGAGCTCAGGTGGTGCCAGTGTTGGTGTTGGGCATGGTCTGTTGCTGGAGGATGATCCACTGGGTGCCAAGGCCATCCTTGAGCCACTGCCTTAAGCTTTTCACATTGAGCCCCCAGGGAGAATCACAGACTTGGCAAAGGAATCACTTCTTAAACAGCAGACATTTATTTCCCACTTTTCTTACTGCCTGATATTTTTAAAAGCAGGAATGAGGAGAGATATAGAGTTTCATAGTTTTAAGCAAATTGAAAGAGAGATCAATTTACCTTTCCTACAATACATCATCTTAGTCTTTTCAAATCATCATGAATTTCCCTCTTAAAATCTGTTTTAAGGTGTCATGCAGGAGTAATGTAAGATAGTCTTAGAAAATTTAGTTATTGAAATGATCTTATCTTTTTACAATCTGTCATATATCATTGGTTTATGAACTGTAGAAACATATAAATAGATATAATTCCCAAAAGTTTTTGGATTGTCTTTCTAAATAATTGCAGAACTTAATAGAAACTAAATGAGTTTATAACCCAAAATGTGCATCCAGCTGGAAAACACTTCAGTACAGAAATCTCTAAACACACAAAATCACGCCTAGATTTATACTTATTCAAGAAAAATTTGTTCACCGGGTTTTCATTTCATTTTGGGTGGAGATGTAGTTTTTATTTGATGGAAAAGAAGAACCCCAAAACTACAAAGGAAATCTGACCTCTTAAAAAATGAGTTTTTCATCCCTGTTCCAGCAGTGGAGCCTGTGCAGGACAGAGCAGCTCGGTGCTGTTTCCAGAAAAGGGTTTTGCCACTCCGGCCCCCTCAGGAAGTAACCACGGTCCTGGTGCTCAGGGGACCCTGCCAGCAGAGGCTCTGAGGGCTGGCACAGCCTCTTGGGTAGCCAGGAGAGCCAGCACCAGGCACATCCTGGGCTGGGAGGTTGCAAGGTTGCACCACACCTTCCCACATCTCTGTGCTCATCACCCCTTTTCCTTGTTTAACAAACATGATGAGGCTTTTTCTTTTTCTATTGAGAGATTTCTAGCATAATCTCATGGAAAGCAGCATGGCAATTCTCCCTGAGAAGAGAGGGGCAGAGCAATACTGAGGGAGTTCAGAGTGATGTCTCCTGCAGCAACCACATGAAGTGAGATCTAATAGGGCTGAAATAAATTCCAAAGCTGAATGCTCTGGCTGAAAGATGCTGACTTGCTTTTGGCTAGGACAGAGTTCATTTTGTTGCTAGTAGCTAGTATAGGGATGTGTTTTGGTTTTAGCATGAAATTAATGTTGGTAACACCCTGATGGTTTAGTTGCTGCAGTAGTGTTTATACACGTCAAGGACTTTTCATGTTCTCATGCCCTGCCAGGGAGAAGACTGGAGTGGCACAAGGAGTTGTGAAGTGACACAGCTGGCACAGTTGACCCCAGGTGGCCCAAGGGATGTTCCATACCATGTGGCATCATGCTCAGCATGTGAAGCTGGGGGAAGCTGGCTGGGGGCCACTGCTGAGGAACTGGCTGGGACCAGTCAGCAAGTGATGAGCAATTGCCTTAAATATCACTTGTTTTGTATATTTGAATTCTTTGACTTTTTTTTCTTTTCCTGTCCCATTAAGCTGTCTTTATCCCAATCCACAAGTTTTCTCACTTCAACTCTTCCCATTCTCTCCCCTTCCCACTAGAGGGGCAGTGAGAGGGTGGCTGTGTGGGGCTTAGTCGATGACCAAAGCTGATGTTTGCTGTAATTATTATTAAGTTGTCATGAATGTAAAAAGAACTGGAAAGTGGACATGAACCTTCAAATAAAGACAGATTTGAGAGATGCAGTGCATTATACAACTAATTTTCACAGAGCTATGAAAAAAATAGATAGGGCTACACAAGTGAACAGTACCACAGCATGAAACTTTGATTTGATGAGTAGTCTGGAGCAAAATAGCTGGGCAAAGTGTGGATCTGCCCCATGTTTTGGTACATTGCTGAGTGGTAATCACTTCACCCAGGCTGTTAGAACCAGGCTGTTAGACCCAGCCCTGCAGATTGTCAGATGTCAGAATAGAGGTTAGATCACTATTATTAGCAGATAACTTTATTTTTTAGAATTAGATTCCACATGGATGAACAGAGAATAGCAGGAGGGGAAGGCGTTGTTTCTACAGATGTAATTTTTAGAATACACCTGCTGACACTTCAGGAAAAGTTTGAGGCAGTGAAGGCTTAATGTAAAGAAACAGGAAGTTAAAATCCCTTTTGAGGTTGGAAGTGGATTTGTTCATTTCATTAAGCAGCAGAGCTTGTTTGAGAAGTAAGTGAAGTCAGTCCACAGTATCAGCTAATCAGGATTATCACATTCCTGGGAAGAGGATCCAGGCTGAGCTGAAAGCTATTTTCCTGGTGTTTGTGTCTGCATGCACTGAAAGACATTAGGTATAGGCTGGACCTGTGAGACAGTCCCATGGATGTCAATAATGAGAAGTGCTTTATTGCTTTGCCCCACGTCAGACCCAGCACAGGAATCAGTTTTCTAAATCACAATAGTTCCCCTTCAGGGCAGAGTGCAGCTGGAGTCCCTGCACACGGCTGCCAAGCACCTTGGGCACGTGGCATGTCGGGGTTAAGCAGAGACCAAAGGCTTGAGGACAAGAGCTCTACAGCAGGGAGAGACTCTGTGCTCTGTACTGAAGAGAGCCCAAAGGCTACTTCAGAGAGCTGCCCTACACCTGGCCCACTCTCCTGTGATGCTCTGTAAGCAAGTCAGCAGCTGGCCAGTAAGGAAGATTTTACACTTCATATGTGGAGGTCTGGTTTCTCAGAGGATGGCCAAACCCACAGTGGCTTCCTTGCTCTTCCTCTGACACCAAGTGGCTGTCACATTCTTAAGGCCAAACGTGAGCCAGGCACAGGCTGGTGGATCCAGAGGAGGATGCTTGGCACAGCCTTGTGCAGTGCTGTCCTGTGTCACTGGGTGTCGGTGACACGGGCTGTGTGCCAGTCCTGCTCTCACTGCATGGGGGACACCACCACCCCTTCTGCAGGGCTGGCAGTGCTTTCAGCCACAGCAGCTGCCTTTCTGCAGCACAAAGAGGTTACTTTTTGAAGATTTTTAAGCTACCAGTAAAGCACAGCTTGGACTCTCCAGGCTTTATCCCAGCCCATGGCTTCAACAAGGACTGTTGACTCCAGCACTTTGCTCTTTGCTCAGGGCAGCTCTGCTCTCCAGTGTTGACAGCATTATCTGTCGAGCACTTTTGCACCTATCTCCCCAAGCAACTGCAGTTCCAGAAGGAGGAGCTGTTTAAATATATGATAGCTTCATGTTAGGTACTGGGATGAGAAAGGTTACTCACAATCTAGTTCCACCCCACCTTTCTTCATCACTGCCACAAACTCAGTAAAAAAGTAAATTTACATTAAAATGTACCATATTTCACACCCACTGATGCTGATTTCTCTCAGCAACTTTGCATGCTGTGTATGTTTGCAATATATGGTGCATTTGGTGAGATCTGGACCTTGCTCCCTGCCAGCAGCTCCAGGCTCCCATGGAGTGTGGTGGGAAGCACGGCAGGCTCAGGGTTATCAGTGCTGGGCTTGCTGATGGAGAAGGGCACACCTGGCAAGCACAACAACACCAGTGCTTGTGTGTGTGTGTGTGTGTGTGTTAATGGCTGTCACCAGCATGGTCCCTTCATAGAATATGGAAAACTGATGTATACTGGGAAAGCTGGCACAAAGAGGGCTGGCTTGCTCCCTGGTGTATTCATTCCTTGGCCTTATGACAGCATTAAACACTGGAACTCAAGCATACAATATTTTGAGGACTCTTAGAAGTGTGGTAGCCAGTTTAAAAAAAAAACCCAAAACCAAAAAAAAACCTAAGTTAAAGATAAAAGGCTGTTAAGAAATTAATTTTTTTTGTCTCAATATCTGCAATAAGTGTGAATGAAGGCCACGTCTCAGAAGTAGAGGAAGATCAGTCAAGCATTCAAATTAAAATGCACAGTCAGACTACCAGAGCTAATTACAGGAAAGCTCCTGGTGGTTCCAGGTTACATGAGGAGCCCTATAAACAAAGCATTCTCCTTGCTAAACACAACCTGAAGTTTTAAAAGGGAAATAGAAGTGACTTTAATGAAAACAAAGAAAAGAATAAAAAGGGGAGGGGGGGAAGGGGAGAGAGACTGAGAGTATAGAGTTCTCTTAAATTAATCTAATCTTAATCTAGAGTTGAGAAGTTATGATGAATTACAGGCTTATTAATTTTCTAAATTAATGCTTATTATTTTCTGAGTGTCCACCTCAGCGGATCATGCGACTTTTCTCTACTGCTAATTTTTTTATGATAAAGATTAGGAAGCAAGCAGTATTGGAAAGAATACAAATTGCATATTAGACAAGATCTTCACAGTAGAGCAGTTTCATCTTAATTCTGACCTGTACGTTCACCTTTTTCCCAACTTAAGACAATATTCATGTTTCTTTAATTCCAACCTTGCACAAAATGCAAGCAGTCAAACACTCACAGACTTTTCAGAGGAGGACATTTCCTTCTATTCCAAGTATTTGAACATTTTCAATGTTCATTTTAGGCAGTTTTGAGTTGTAATTGATGTACTATCTTGAAGTATTTGTTCACTGATGACCACAATGCTCTTTCTGATCCATCCAGCGTGTAAATCTGTTTATGAAAATCTGGCTGTCAGCTGGTAGGTTAATACCTAAGATCCAGTGGAAATGAAGAGCTGAGGTGCTGACAGAAGATCTCTTCCTCCCAGTGGGTGGGTAAGGGACACCCTTGCCCAGTTGTCACTGCCAGTAGACCCTGGCAGCAGCAGGGGTGAGTGGGGTGTGCAGCAGCATTGGGTGCTGCACTCAGACACCTTCCTCTGGAGCAAGATGGACACAGCCAATGTGACAGACAGACACTCATCAGATTGCTTCATGCACTCTAGAAAGGAAGCTTCTGAGTTTGATACTGTGAAGAGATAAGACCTGATACAGAACAAAACTAGTATTGAAATGTACCCTCTGTGAACACCTGCACCAGATGCAACAACTGTAAAGTTAACAGAAAGTACGAGGAAGAGAGAATTCTGCCAAAGTAAATTCACTCAATTATGACATAAAGAAAAAAACACCTCAATATCTTTGATCTGTAGAAATCGTTGAATTTTTATCCCATTCAAATTAGCCAGCCCAAGTATTGAGGAACACCTGACCTTGCCAGAATCCAGCCTTACACTGCATCTTTTAGGAAAAATGGTGGGATTGCACTGCTGTTGCTGCCAGCACTACATCAGGAGCTGCCTGCAGCTTTCTGTCTACGGTTGCTACATATTGAGGATGATTCTCATTAATAAGTTTCTTTTGGCATTCAAAAGTACTCAAACACCCAGAAAAAGGCTTCCAGGTAAACCCCATTCAGAAGAGCTCATTCAGGTGTTTGTCTTCTCATGTTCAGATTCTGGCACTTTGTAAGCAGGTATGACCCATGTGGGACAGTCATGCAAAGGGGAGAGTTGTCACTGGGTTTGTTTGATACCAAATCTTGAAGACATGGCCTCTGTGAATCCCTTCTTTGTCTTATGAGTTATGGTCCCATATTTTTCCCACTCTCATTAAAAAAAAATTAAAATAAAATAAAAATAAAAGGTTATTTTTATCCATTTGAGAGAATAAAAAAATGGAAATCTTATTTTCCTCTTTAAGCTCATCTTTATCTCCTGCCTTAGAGGTGCTTGGGTCTGTGCTATCCAGGTGCTTTCCAGAGCAGCCTAGTGCACTATAATCTTAAAACAAGGATTCAAAAATAGATGAAAGGCTTATGTGCTTTAATCAGACCATCTCCTGAAATTGCAGTCCCCGTTCACTCTCTCACAGAAGCAGCTCAGGCCACAGTGTTACCTGCTTCCAGCTCCCATTGTGCAGCACATGGCTGATCCAAGGGACTGCTGAAGAAAACTTCAGCCCTCCTTGGTGCCCTGACCCTGCACATTCTGCTGGAGAAGAGCTCAGGGGAAAGAGGGAAGATTACTAACACAGATCAGTAGTTCTAAGTGAGCTGGAGTTTTGCAGGCAGTTTTATGTTTTGGAGTGTCAATCAGCAGCTAGATGGAAACCAGATGCCAGGAAATAAATATTGAGGAGAGTAAAATTTTACAGAAAAGGTCTGAGGTGGAAATATTGTCAAGTGAAAGTACAGTAGGAAAAGTTAATAAAGCGATGTCTTTCAAAAGTTGGATTTTACCATGCTATTCATGAAAAGATATTATCTTTGGTTTTCATATATTTTTTCCTCACATGCTTGTTCATATTTTTTATCTCCCTGTACTAAATGAAGCAAGACGATGGATATGATACTAGCTGTGCTTAGAGTGCTTCAAAAAGGCTGCTCACCTGAAGGGAAAAAACAGCTCTCCTTCTTTTTTGAGAACAATTGGGGAGTCCAGGTGATCCTGTGATAGCTATATGAGAATAATCTTGTATTTCTTTAGAAATGAGGTCCTAATTTGAGTTTTTGCACAATTTAGTTCTAATTATTATTATTTGTAATAATAGCAATATTCTACATATTCATGAAAGTTGTTCTAGTTAAAAATTACACAAAATCATCCTAGATTATTTTCATCCTGACTGCTCTAAACCATACTGAAGTCCATAGTGTATTGGTGTGCTCAGTTTTACCACAAAGTTTTCATACAGTTTCTCACATAGGCCTATTAAGAAGTTGAAATCAGGTATTGGTATAAATTCATGCACATTTTTCTTTCCTGATAAGAAGTGGCATTTATTGATTGCCAGAAAGAATTTTTCTATCAAAACATTACAAGTAGGTTCTATGGAGACCTTACTCATTTTGTTATGCAGAGAGAGCTCCTACCATGCAGCAACACAGAATGTTCTGAGTCCCAACAGAGAGCGTCTTGTCTGTCATTTCTGGCTGTCCTGTAGTCATGAAAAATATCTGGATGGTACCAGGAATATGTTTATGTGTGGTTTATTTTAGGAGTGAGGATGACAAACACATGTTCCTAAAGTGGTTGTGTGCTTTAAGGAAACAAAGGGAGGAGAATATTTTATTATCCCTTATAACATTGCTTCTATTTTATAAGCAAAATGTGTGTATTTTTCTTTACAGTTCTGTACACCCCAGGAAAATCTTTTAACCTTGCAGCTCTTTACAGCACTGCCCATTTAGGCTGTCAGAAACCAAACTAATTAAACTGAAAAGCTGCTCACTTCTCTTTCTGTATAAGGCTAGTAAAAAAGAGATACAATTACTGGTGAAAGTAGGACACTGAGCATAATTTAAAACTTTGTGCAGCCTAGAAGCATTATGAATATGAAATCTTTGTTGCACAAATTACAGCTTCAATGCAGGCCTGGGCACCAGCCTTCCTAGGAAGATGATGACTAATTATAAAGAACTTTAAGAAGGATAAAATGCCTAACATAAAGGCTAGAGGGGATGATCCATGGAGAAAGCACCTACGAGCTCAAGATTTTAAGATGCCTCACATGGTATCCAAAACCGCTATAAGTGTTTACATATGCTTGAAAGATACAAACAAGGACACATTAGGAGATTGTTTTGAGCACTTCTCAGGGGTATAATTGCATATAAAGGTAAGAAAGTGAGCAAAGGGAGATTTGAGTTGACTATCCAGCCAAAATTTTAACAAGGAAGTGTAATCGACTGTGAAATAGCTTCCCTAGAAAAAGTGTTAGAAGTCACATCTCTGAAATGATTTAAAAGCAGACTGGACACATCACGTGAGAAGGTAATGGATGGAGAATAGAGAAGCAGCTCACAGTATATTTCTAACTTTTGGTGTAGGCAGTCCCTCTGGCTGTGACCAATCTGGCTGCCCTCCTTGCTGCTGCTGTGCTGCAGGAGCAGCACTCACCTCTGCTCCTGTGCAACACCCTGCCCCTCCAGCTGGGAAAGGGAGACACAGACAGGTATTTAATGGTACAAAAGGATGACTCTGTTGCCTAAATATTAGGTAATTGAGTGAATTTGGAAAGTTCCCTGGAAGGGGAATCTGTGTGCCTTGGCTAAGGCTGAGTGGTGGCAGCACAGCCCTTGTACTTCCACAAGGAGCAGTGCCCAAGAGGTGCTGAGGACCTGGTTCACTCTGTGGCTGAGAGACACTTCCCAGTTGTGAGCTGCCCTGCTCTGGCTTCTGGTTTCTTCTTCTGAACTCCCCCAGCTCCTACCATGGCATTATATATGCACAAAACAAATGTGAGGAAATCAGTATAAAAATGTCAGTTTTCTGTGAATCCTCTGTGTTAATGCATTTTATGCTCCATTCATGCAAAAGTCTGCTGCACAGGAGGCTTCTCTGTGGAAATATGTGATGAATTATTGCATGGAATGCACATTACAGAAATGCAGATTTGTCCTTGTGAAAGGCCTGAGGACTTTGTGATACCTGTTCTTTCATAGTTTTTTTCATCCAAAAAGTCCTTTGCACTGCAATATAGAGGACAGAAGGAGAAAAATTGGAGATTGAATGTTTTCCTCTATCAGTTCAACATGACCCCTGCAGAAACAGCAGTATTAGCAGCAGTAGTAATAAATGCATCCTTGAAATGAATGGTAATGATGGATCTATGGTTAAGAGAAAGGAGACCAGGAGACAGACTTACAGCTTCCACATAGGTTATCCAGTGAGGTAAATTTCCTATTTCCCTCCAGTTTTGTGTTTTTCATCTATAAAGCAGGGATAGTAACACACATTCGTTGTATTAGAGTGAGGCAAGTCACAATTCTTTGGAATTCACAATTCTTTAAAAGCCTCTGGCAATAAGGACCTCAGCAGCAAAGGCTGAAGAGCAGAGGCAGCACTGGTTGGTAGTACTGGTGTGATGCTGGGCCTGTGAATCATGCTGGGAAGGAAATCTTCATCCCTGAAAGTAACAGGATTCTCCTGGCAAGAGATGTTTAGGTGACAGAAATTTGTTCTGACTGAATTAGCTGACATGCAGCTAAAAAAGAAAAGAACAGAAAATATATTAAGTACTTAGTCTTAGAATCCTAAAATAATCTTTGTCATACAAAGCAGTTATCTCCTTTCACACTAACTCTTTTGATCTGAGCAGGATAAAAACACGATGTGCCAAATCTGAAACAGAACAGCCAAATAAATCAATGGCAGCCACTGTGAAAAGCAGGCAGTATGACTGAGTTTTGTTACAACCTGCAACCACAGAGCCTGATGAATTCTGTCTAAAAACAGGAACACAAACCCAGCTTTCAATTCACTGATAAAAATGAACTTCCCCTCCCTCCAGCTGGCCAGCTGGAAAATATGAAGGAATGCTGAGACCTTCTCTACAGATGATCAATACTTGATTCCACTTGATAAATATGCCCAGACACTGGAAATAATTGCCTAAGCACTATAGTGCTGTTATGTGTTTGAAAAATTAGCTATAGGAAATGTAAATCAGTGGAAGAACAAACTAGGGAGTACATTATCATCAAAAGCAGTATGTTCATGTAGATAAAGTAAAGGCTGTGGGGGCTGGGTTGTATTTATGTGTGCAAAAAGTCTGGAGAAATAACTATTTAAATATTATATACTTACTTTCTACATGTTTATTTTCCTGATATCATAGCAACTTAGTAATCTAATTATCCAAAGTTAAAAACTTAGGTGCATTCTGTATGCATTTAGCACTCAAAAGCTAGCACAGCAAAATAATTTCTCCCATTTCACCCTGACTATCACTGGGAATTTGCATCAAGTGATGCTAAGAAAGCCCATATGTATTGTCTGCCTCCCCCTCCCCTGTGGAAGCATGAGTTTTGTATTTGCTGCCTCTCTCAGTCCCTTGATACTCAATCAACAGAGCTCACATACAGATCTCACAGATGATATATAGTGGCACATTTTGAGATGGGGAGCTGACCTACAGAGATACCTTGTGCTTAAATTTGTCATACACCTTCAACCACTTTATCTGCTTCTCAAACCTGATCACCTAGCTTTTACTTCAACAGCCCTCAAATAGGAACCACTCCATACAGCTAATATTTCCTCTTCTTTTTTTTTTTTTTTTTTTTTATTTCAGACACAGAGTTACTTCTAAAATGATACCTGTGTGAGCTATTAGAAAAGTAAGAATCAGTGCTACAACAGTGACAAATTTTCTTTGCCTAGGAATGTCAGAGATTTAATGTCCCATATATACTATATTGGATATGGCTAGAAATAGAAACCTTTATGCCAATTGAAAGGAAAAATTCCCAGTCTCCCAATTCTAGAAGACTTCAAAATACCTTACCCTTAAAGTATGAATTACTTTCTAGCATATAAAACCCATTCTTGAAATGTTACAGTTAATTCCTGGCTCAAAATATCTGGACTAGTAATCATAAAAGCTCTTGGCTCTGGAGATTGGAAGACATGAAAAGTATACCTTCTAGACTACCAACATTTCTCCTAAACTTTGTAAGCAGGTTGTTTTAATTTTGTTTTCCAGTTAGTTGGTTGTTTCTCTGTAACAAGCTCATGGACTGGGTTAATTCTTACAACTATCAGGAACATCCTGATTTTTATCTGCAGCACATAAATAAGAGTACTGATGTATTATATTGATGTAAATGTACTGATGTTCCTTCCCCAGAAGGCACAGAGCTCAACTAGACTTCCAAAATTCTTATTCTGTATAAAGCAGAACAAACAGCAGCCCATAATGCTCTAAACTCCAATTGAAATTTTTGCATTTTGAATATAGTTTGGGGTAGGTTTATTAGGAAGAAGGAATAGAGGTAACGGAATTTTGCCTCTCCATCAGCACCAGCATGTGTGTTTCTTACCCAGATAGATCACAGTAATTTGTGTTCACACAAACTCACACAAAACTGGGCAAATGTGATCTATAGATCTGCATATCTCAGTGCTTCCCAGAATTCATTAGTAAGCATTTGCAGCACGTAGCAGCTGGGACAAGTGGAAAATATTTCACAATTAGCTGGAGAGGCATTGCTTGGGCATTTTCCCAATGATGTGACATTTCAACTTGGCAAAGTTTCACTACCAACCTCCTTATCAGTGTGTGGCCGTTTCTTGTTCTTATCGTCTTGCTCCACTTCAAGAATGTTGTTCCAGGATCTTTGAAATATGATATGTTTCCTTCCCCCACAGAACACCTTTACTGCTCTGCCTTCCTTGTGCCTGGCAGCAAAAATTAGGTCAGTGTATTCTATACATTGAAGGCAAACTAATGTGGCATTAAACAAAAATTCATGCACAGATGAAGAAAAATGGGAGAAAATATCTGTGCATGCTGACAGATTGTTGTGCTGTGATTTATCTGGAACAGAAACATCAGGCCAGTTTACCTCGTGGTGTCATACCACAGCAGTCCTCAGATCATCCTGTCTGCCTCCGCTACTTAATCAAGCACGAGTCTGAGAGAACACTCGAGAGGTGAAGGCACAGACACGCCTGTGTGGGGATCACAGGAGCACATCAGCCCCACAGGGCATGGGCAGGGATGTACCCTGGCACCTATTTTTGGATGCAAACCCTTGACTGCCTCCGCTGCAGATCCATCACCTTGCCTTGGTGACAAGCATCCATCCCACGTCATTCCTCACTTCTGGAGGTAGTCTTCTGTGACAGAGGGAGGCTGTTTGCACTGGCACTTCTGCTGCACATTGCTACACTCTGCATGTTTTGCCAGATATTTGTGATATACCAAATGACAGGTGCATGTCTTAATAAGTTCTACCGGGGGCAGGAATTAGTAGATGAGGGAGCACGCAGCAGTGGAAGCATCTGGTAGGAAGAAAAAAGATTGTCTTGTACTCTGTCAAGTGTAATTAGTTGCCAGTTGTCATTGCTGCTAGCACTTCCTTAAATAAGTTTCTCTGATGAGAAACTCTCTGACAAAACTCAAAACCATGTAAATTTATGAACAACATAGTACCAAAATGGTCTTATTATTAAACAATCATGTGGAGTTCAATACTCTCTGAGCAGCTTCTTTTGGATATGCCATGGATGAAGGGTGTAAGGCTTAATGCCAGAGTGACCCATTTGAAGATTTTATATAGGATTTCTGATTCATCAGAGTGATATAAAATATACTGAAAACATACTACAAATGTAAATTACATTTACCAGAACATAGCAACAGTTCAATCACCGTATGAATGTGATTTTCCATTACCATTCTCTTTAATATTCTCACTATCACAATGGGGGAAGTTCCAAGCCACCAAGAAGGAATGTGTAGATTGAAGCCAAGGCCATGGCTCTCTATGAAATGTTTTTGCCAGTTGTCCAGTTTAAACTCTGTGTGAGCCTTCTTCCATGGCTGAGCTTCATTGGTCAGCCTCCAGCCACCAGCCTTACTAAAGAAGAGGTAAAGATTTCAGCAAGTTGTAAAACTGTTACATTAAAAATGCTCTCAAAGTAATTTGCTTTCAACAGTAAGCTTTGGGGGAGGCTGGTGATAAGTGTTCTACAGTCTAATTAAGAAGGATAAGCATTTGTTATTTTTAATTGTGTCTCACAACATATTTAATTTCCCCCTCCTGGAGTGCAGCACAGAGGGGCATTTGCAATCCACACCCTGGCACACTCTGAGGGTCTCATGCTGGGAGAGGAGCAGTGCTCACCATCCAGCTGCTGCAAACAGCATCTCAGCTCTTGTTTTAGATTCTAATCCTTCCTTCGCTACTTTTAGTTAATTATAAATATTTGTTACTTTGTTATTATAATAGTGTGTCATAATATAATTGCTTTGTTCCTGTCACCTGAAAGCATTTAGAATTTTTTTTTTAAATTATGATGCATTTTTCTGTTTTTTTGGCTAATTTAAATTATGGTTCTTACACAAAACAGCCCACAGCTGGACACCTGTATGACCAGTGCAGTTTATGTCCATTAGGAGTTTGACTTTATTTTGGGAACTATCCTATACAGTCAGTGAGAGATGGAAAGCATAAACAGAACGCTCTGAGCACAGGGTTTAAGGAAGGGGAACAAATGAAAAAGATGCTTTGAAAGTGATGGCTGTCAAGAAAATATGTATTAGCCAGACATGAACTGTAGTCAAGTAATAAACTCCCATAAAATCACAGAAAACAGCAGCCCTCCACCCCTCTCAAGACACTTCAGGGAGTAATACTGACTGCTGGTTTGTGAGGTCAAAACATCCACATGAAATCTTTTTTCTTAAGAGCAGAAACAAAGTCATGAAAATTGATGAGCTAAAATAACTTAATATACCCAAAAAGGAGTAAAGTCCTGACCCTTTTACCTTCAAATGGCGCAGTCCCCTCAAGACATAGTAGAATGTGTAGGAAACAGAATTATTTGCCCAATTTATACAAACTCATAGATCAATGAAAGCTCATCATAATTGTAATATTTTTGAGGGAATATATTTCTTCTGTGTTCCTCCAAAGGGCAGATTTGTCCCCAGGTTAGGTATGTGCCAGGTGGATGCTGGCACCTTCCTACAGTACAGCTGGGGCTGGCAGCACCATTGTTCAGGCTCTTGCTCTCTCAGCTATGAGCAAGCTTTCTTAGCCATTTTGTCAAGTATATTGGCAGTGAAGAAATATCACAAGCAATCTACTCTGTACATGAATTACTTTTTAAGTAACGCAAGTAAATTAATAAAATAATAAGGGTTGTCTCTTCTGGAATAAAAGACAAAGAGAAAAATGGCTTAAATGTATTGAGAGCATTATTAATTATCTATAAGCCCAGTGCCTGAGTTTCATCTGCCCTAGTTAGGGCTCTCAAAGAGTGAACTTCCCCCTCTGGGTATGAACTTACACTGAGTAATGATGCAATTGCCCCAGACAGCAAATCTAATTCCCCTGGATTGCTAATAACAGCCCAGATGTCCAGACTATTCCGAGCCACTCAGCCCCATTTAGGCTCATTTGCTAGCTCACACCCTCATGCCCCAGAGGTGACTGCAAGATGTGCCATCCATCACCCAGCTCTCATCCCCTGCCTTTCCCAGACGGATGCACAGTCCTGCTCCCTCAGTCCTGCTCGCCAAGGGCCCAGCAGGCAGTGAAGGCACCCAGCTCCCATGGGACAGGGGCTGCCCACACACCTGAGAGCTGTGTCACAGTTATCCATCTCTTGGAAAGCCTGATCAAGGGGTGGGGCTGCCTGACAAGCTGCCTTCCCCAGCCACAAGTGCTACTCCAGCACAAGTCTCTGGAGAGGCAAGCAGTCCTCAGTGCACAACCCAGCCCGGGTTACTGGGATCCTGTCCCTTATCCTTGTTAAAATTTCCATCTTTTCAGCTTCCCATCTTTTTTGATGAGGACATGTGCACACTGTGAACTTTAACCCTCCTGGAATAAGTTGGGGACAAGACAAGGAGAAAAATATGGAGGCTACTTGGTGATTATGAAGGAAATAAAGAGTTTCCCATACTCAGCTTCCCACTCACCAGAGAAGAGCCCAGAGAGGCAGAAATCCTCCTTGGAAGCATCCTCAGATGCATCAGAGTCACACAGGAGCTTCACACCCCAACCCACATACATGACTCACAAGCCTTCCCTCACTATGCTATACCATGGAATGTTCTGCCATTAGAGACCACACTGGGCCTTTTTCCCCATTTGGCAGAAGTTCCCATGCATGCACCTTCCAAGACACACAAACAAGCCACCCACACAGATAGGGGATCCCTTCAGGACAAAAGCTGTGGGGGATGGTTGACTTGTCTTGCCTGCATGCATGCCCAGAAAGCAGTGAGAGCCACGTCAGAGAGTTTGGAGGAGGTGAGGAGCCAAGGACAGAGAGGGTTTATGTGGAAGGGGCTGATGGAGGAGAAGCAGTCACAGCTGTCACTCAGACTGAATCAGTGCCAGTGGGCTGTGACTGACTGCCACTGGACAGGAGTCATCAGCAGGAATTTGGGGAGGTGCCTGCACTACCACCCGTCACTGCAGCTGGGCATTGCTGTCATAGTGCCCAAAGGGAAACAGCACCATGGGCTGGCTCACCACTCCTTTTCACCCCATAGCCTCGGGTTAATGGGATGGGAAGGAACTCGAGGTCTAATTCTGGCCTCATACTAGAGGGTATGCTAAGAGATCAGCTTCTTGATGTACTTGCAGGGCACGTTCACGAGTTCCCTCAGAGACCACGCACTAACCAGTACCAGTCATCGGCCGGGGCATGCATGGAAAAGAGCCAGCGGCCAGAATAGTTCCAGTAGGTTTCACAGACATCTCAGGAGAGGTGGTGACAGCAATTCTGCTGACAGCCTGTCTAAAGGCCATTGTAGAGGCACTGCATAATGCACAAGCCCCGCTTGACCTAAGATTTTTGATGCAAACCTTGTTCATGAGACCTGAAAACTGGATTGTAGATGAAAATCATAGGATTTAACAACCAAAGAGCCTCCTGCAAGGCCCAAGTCTGCTCCTTTAGGTCCTCTGAGCAGGAACTAGTGGTAAATGCACCAGGCCAAGTGTGGCAGCTTGCATTCAGGACCTGTCTTCTCTCTCCTGCTGTGTGTGCTGCCAGGTACAACCTCTCCTGCTCCCCATCCCAGGGCACCACCCTTTCCTGGCCAGCCCCACCAGACCATAAACCATCATCCTGCCCCATGGCCATAGTGCTTTCCCCAGTGCAATGGATCCCTGGCAGCACAGCCAACCAACTTATTTACACCAATCTGATTTATTTTACTTGCCAAAAATACTTGCTGTTATTTTTATCTCCAATACTTTCTAACCCAGGTGACATAAACAAACTGAGACAATGATGACTGAGATTTTAGCTGAGTACAAGACTCAAACAAAGCAGCTGCTCTGGAAAGAGCTGTGAACCCCAATGCTGTTGCTCTCATCTGGGTCTGAGTGTGCTCTGTGACACTGGGAGGCTCATGCTGGAGTGTGATACCATTAAAGGATGGGAGGACATAGCAACAAATGGATTTTTAGCACTACAGAAGCCATGAATGTTGACTCTAGCTGGTGACAATGTGCTTTGTGTTAAACCTGTAAGAACTGAAGAATGACCCAGATTACTGCAAGTACCATTATTTTTTGTTTTCTTATTTACCATTCTGGTTTTGGGAGTTGTTTTTATTTTCCCCCAGATGTTGGCATGAGTAGATGGCAATAGCATGGTCTTATGCATTTAATACCATTTTGTGGATACAATGTTGCATGTACATTATTTACTTCTAGCACAAAGAATATATTAATTTTTCAATAGGGCAAGAATTGAGTGTCAAAACACCTCTGCTAATCCTGAATTATAGATTGATTTGTATTTATACATGTTTTGCTCTTGTGGGTTGCACTTTTAGGACTTTCCCTCTGTGAATTGTTCATCAATACGATCCGGATTCATGCCAGTAATCAACTATCAGCACAGGGGTACACTCTGCCATTGACAAGGCATCTAGCCTTCAGCTCTTTGGTCCTGTTCTCCTTGCTCCAACATCAGGGACTAGCCTCATTAAAAAAAACCCAACCAAAAAACAAAACAAAACAAGACAAACAAACAAACAAACAAACAAACAAACAAACAAACAAACAAACAAACAAACAAACAAATGTGTGATACCTAGGCAGTGGCCATGGCCATACACGAGTTGGTCACCGAAGTTACTTGCCTCTTTGCTCTGGGCAGAACTATGGCTCGTGTTCCATGCCATCTGCTGGGAGGGGAGCTGGTGCCATCACTCTCTGCTCAGAAGATGCAGGGACACTGCAAGTCATGCCCAGAGTCCTGCCAGCATTGTGGTAGGTGGAGTCTATCCCAGTGCGTGGGAAGCTGGCTGATAGAAATTAGGCAGAGGGGGGAGATGGGAGGTGTTGTCTCTGAGAGATGCAAGCTGCTGGCAGTCAGGGGTGTCTTGCCCCTGCACAAGGCAGAAGCTCTCTAGTTCCTTCTGAGTTTGTCATTTCCCCATGTGCTGCTTTCCTGTCGCATCTGTGAATGCCCTAAGTGCTTGCCAGCCACGCCTGAAGTACCAGGTTCACTTCTGTCCTGATAATTCAAGAAAGACACAGAAAGAGGGTCCCAAGGAAGACTATGAAGATGAGCAAAGAACTGGAGGACCTGCCCTTTGAGGAATGACTGAAGAAGTTAATGTTTTTAATCCCCAGGGCTCAGTGTGGACCTCGTTAAGTATTAAAGGGTGGCTCCAAAGAGGATGGATATCCCCTTCTCTTCACAAGGCAGCTTGTGGAGTAGAGAAGAGGTAACAGGTACAAGTTGCACCAGGAGAGGTTTTATCTCAACATAAGAAAGGAATTTTTTACAGTGGGAACACCTATTCACTGGAAACACCCCCTCCCCAAGATGTGGTAAAGTCCCCGTTGTCAGAGGTTTTCAAGATGTCATTGGTTAGGATGCCAGGTCATGTCATCTAGGCTCATTCTCCCACAGAAGCTTGGACCTTTTGAGGTCCCTGCAAAGATGGGCAGTTCTATGCCTCTGTGGTTATTGCCTTGTATGAAAACAGTTTTTCCAGTCAGCATTCTGCTGTCTTACTGATGGCATCATGAGTGTGTACATCCATCTCCTGTTCCAGCTCTGAGTATAACCATCTCCTCCCAGTTATGTATGTACTTTCCCACAAATTGCAAATGGTAAGGGAGCAGTGGCCACGTGACAAGCAGCTACCTTCCTCTGAGCCTGTGGGTCTGCTAAGGGCCATGGAGAATCTGGCTTAGGAGTCCTTAAGAGCAGGCATTTTTCAAACCCATGAAACCACAGACTTTTACACTTCAGGCACTTGATACAGCTGAAAGTAATTGCTCCAGTGCTGAAAAACAAAATTGTTCTCTAGGGATGATAGTGTTCTTTAGTTAAAATCACAGGAAAATAAATAACTTACTTTTCTAAGAGAAAGCCAAAAATGTCATTTAGAGCAGAGCAATCATTCTTAAAAGGCAGCACTTGTCTGACACAACTACAGAAACAGCACTCTTCTCAGGAAGGAGCTTCTGTGGTTATTATTGTAATTCGTGTAGGTCCAGCTGCCTTGCCAGCAGCATGTGGAGCAGCTTTAATCACCATTTTAAACTAATGTGGCAGATATTTATGATAAAAACAGTGGTGTCAGCTGTGTCAGATGCTGTAAAAAAGCCCTTAAAACAATCAGCTGTCAGATTGATTAAAACCCCCCACATTTTCCTCTGAAAGTTCTGAGGTAATTTAAGAAAAAAAATATAAAGAGCAAAATTAGTTTAATCAAACTATTTTAATGATAAATTGCAGCTGGAAAAGCCTCCTGGGGTTACAAAGAACATGTTTATATTGTCAGGTCTGTCAAAAAGAAGATTAGATGGAGATATTTTACTGACGGGGAGAAGAAGGGAAAATTGTTTCTCTCAGTTCTCTGCTCTCGGAGCATCCCAGAAGTGCCATATCCCACCCAACAGGGCCAAGTGATGTCCTCTGACTGCTTTCTGCCCTCCTCAGACTTGCACCAGTGAGAGCACTTGATTCCACAGAAAGAGTCAGAAATAGTAAGAAGTCACCCAGTGACTGACTCTTCTGAGCCTGCTCCTAAAACAACAGCTTGGGGTGCAATTATGGGTCATGGCCTGGCACTGCCTGTGCTGCTGTGGGGCCACACAACAGGGCCAGCCTGTGGCTGTGGTGTTGTGTCACCCCTGCTCTCCCCGCCTTGGTGGCGGCAGGCTGGGGCCACGCCTGTGTGCTGATGCTGGCAGGAACAGCAAGTTTCTGAGGGGCACAGTTCCAGAGAATGCACCTCTGTGGGGAAATACATCCTGCTCCTCTGTGCCTGCTGTGCAAAATAAGGCTAATGTTCATCAGGTGAAGGTGGGGCTAAACCAGTTTTGTATACATGGTATATGCAGTCATAATCCCTGCTAAAGAGTAAGCACATTAGAAGGGACATGTATGAAAATGATCAGACAGCCCTGTGTATTAATCCTAAATTTAAGAAAAAAAACCCCTAAACTCATCTCCTTGGTTGTTTCTGTATTTTTAATGGGAAAATTAATATGAGGAAACAGAAATTTGAAACTAGCTCAGCACCACGCATTAAATGTTATCATTCAAGAGTGTTGTACACAAAAGACAGCAGATATTGTAGATATGTCAGGGATGATTCAATGTTACTGAAATAACTTGAGAACATAAGCTCTCCTTACCACTGTCAGAATAGCTAGATGTGTTTGATTTAGTTCATTCTGCTGTGCCGTGTTGCTCTGCTTTTTCTGCTAACTCCACAATTCAACCATACAATTGGGAATTCAGATAACACAGCCCTTCACTTCTGATCTTAGTTGAATACCAATGCCATAATTTTATGCTTCCTTGCTTTCTCTACTCCCTGACCTTTCGTGTTTCTTGAGGGACATCTCATTTCCTCTAGCTTTCAAACACCTTAACACTTATTTCTTTATATTGGTGATACAATTAAGTACACATCCTTAATTGAGTTACAAGCAAATACATAGAATAATAACAGGGTGTTTATCTTTGTCAACCCAGACAGGTAATTAAAAAGTCTCCTTCACACTCTTCTAGGCAAACAGAACCCTTTAAACTGATATGCCGCCTTTACATAATGTCAATAGACTGTCTTCTCCTTTCCTCTGTTTAGATGGCCTTGTGTATTCAATAGAAAATGCAAATTTGCCTTACTCAAAACTCATCTGGAAATAAACCTAACACTCCTATTAGTCTAGTTCCTCTGGTTCAGGGTACACTGAATTAGAATAAAAAGTTACTTCATTTCTAGAGCTGACAGAGCACAATTTCAGAGGTGATACCTTGGGTGCAAAGTCTGTTCAGATTTTCAGTGCAATACTTCCTGATATGTGCTTGTACTTAACATATAAATATCAGCTAGGCAGAGCAGCAGATTTTCATACATGGTAAACTGATGTGGCTCTATTAAAGGTCAAAGGAGATGATTTCCATCAGCTGAGGGCATCCCTGACCTGCCATTCATGTCTTGTCCCTTTGCCCTTCAGAAGAGGAGGAAACCCTCTGGCATTCAGGAAGGTACTGACAGCCAAAGGCTCTGTTGAGGAACAGCTGAATTTCAAAGCATTTATGTAAGGCTGTTGAAGAGGAATGGTCACATGCCAAAGGCTCCAAAGCGCAGTCGGTTTGGATTTTGTAATCAACATGCCACTGGCTGAGACTTGGGCTCAGCCAGCAACTGACTGGGGATACATCAGCTTGCAGAGCTCTGGCTTCAGCTTGTAGTTTGCTCTGCTCTGTATTATTCCTCCCCTGCTCCCCCACAGGGATTGGTATTTCTCCTGCTACCTTTTCAGTAGATTTGTGTTCTGTTTTACCATTTTCCACTACAGCCCCCAGAGGTCTCAATACTCCTGAGCTGAAAGGTGCCCACGGAAACACAGACTACACAGCCCTTTTGGCCCTAGGAACAGCCATTTTCCAGCTTGTGGCTCCTGATGAGAGCCAGTTACATGCATTAGGATGGATGCACTTCAGTTGAGTGTTGTGTGGATTATGGATCCCATTGTAAACAAGCCAGCTCATAGTAAGAAATGCAAGGAACATTTGCATCTGAAATCACTCTACCCTATTTTCTGCAAAATTGCTCTTACACATATATCATTGCTCTGCTATAGAGAAGAAAATATGTAGAGCATAAATATTGACATTCATATTGTTCATACTTGTACATGCTAAAGAAATAATTATTTTTTAAAGGCTTTCAATAAAGATGGCTGTTGGAAAGTTAAGAGAGGGAACAAACACCTTAGCAGTGCCTCACAGTAGTTCTGTTTCCTTGGAGATACGTTTTAATGTAGAAATAAATAAGAAAAGCTCACAGTTCACAGCAATGTGCTTCTTTTACCTAGTCTTTTAGACAGAAAAGAAGTATGAACATGACAGTGCCTTACCCCAATGGTGATGTTATGTAGCCTCATATCAGTGATACTTGGTTTTTAAATGCTCCCTGAGGGAACATGCACTTATTTGCAATTGAACTATACATAACAAATAATAATTTCCTATTGCTATTTTTATTCATTTATTATACAACAATATTTCCCCTTGATAAAAGGAGTTTTGGAGAATTTTCAAATGCTCAGACAGAAAAACACTCACAAAGCTACAAACCCAAAGCAGATCAGTATGGCTTGGATATACCATAAGGTAAAAAACCCTTGGGTGCCCAAAGACATGTCCAGATGTCAAACATCTTTTCTCAGAGATGTACAAGTAAGTTAATTCCTCGTTTCAGATATATGTCTGTATCACAAAATCAAACAGAAACGTTCTAGAAAAGAAACAACATAGAGGAGAGCTTGATAGCCTGTGGAGCAGCAGGCTGCCAGACTGAGGGAGTGCAGAGGTGGAGAAAAGGAGACCAAGGAGCAGAGAGCAGTATTATCAGGCCAGTAATACAGGCACCATACCTGAACTCCAGAAAGGGCCAGTGAAGCCAAGTAACAGGAATAGTGAAAAGTCATGATGGCAGTGAGGATGTGGAAAAGCTGGGGAAGACCAGGAGTGCTCAGAAATACTGCTATGGCCATAAGAGGAGCAAACAGGGCTGAGTCCAAGAGCCAGGAACTGGCAGGGAAAAAAGAAAAATCAATCAGATCTAGTCAGGTTTGTTCCCACCTCCCAGATACCACGTGGCACTGACTGAAAATGACAGATCCTCTGCTCTGTCCTTGCAGGCTCTCTGCCCAACAGACATGGCAGCTGATTTTCTCTATTTACGACATTTGTCCACACTTGTTTAGGGCAGAGCAAAGAGAGAACTAGAGCTACCTGAGACCTGGTGGAAACAAATATTTAAGCCACCTTTAATAGTGTGCCCAAGATACTTGCAACACAGGCAAATTCAGCCGAGTTGAGAAAGTTGGTGCATGAACAAGGGTCCCAGATGCTAAGATGTATGATTGTACTCTTCCCCTGCTTGATGTGTTTCTGTCCCTTTTAAGGAAGACATTGATCAAATTGTTCAGTCCTTTGAGACAAAAATCAACTACATAGCATCTATCATTGCTTGATCACATTGAATCCTGTAAAGAAAATTAAAAGTAGAAATCACTGGTGGGAAGTGACATGCAATTTGAACTGAAATACGTTACTGCAAATCTCATCTGTAGGGAGCCACAGGAAATGGAGTTGCCAGACCACCTTAAAATGACTGCTGTATTATGAAATGTGGAGTTATTTTCAAGAGAACTAATTTTCAGTAGAGGGAGCTGCAGGATCAGGTCAGACTTAAAACTCTGAATAGCAGTCACTGCAGTAAGGTAGATTTAAAAGTATTTATGTTAACATGCAGAATTATTAAACCAGAGTACCAGACGGTTTTTTATGATAAAATTATTTAAACTTTAGAACTCTCTGCTGTATCATAGGGTGTGGAAAAACAAGTGACAGATATAACTGCATGTAATGGCATTGTTTGATGTTTTACTGAAAAAACATCTTCTGTTTTCCTGGATTATGGGCACTGATTTGTAATACAAAGACTCCAAAAACAAAACAAAGCTATGTTTCTTCCCTTATTGAAAGGCAGTGGCAATATTTCTGATATGGTAACTGTAGGCTGCAGGTCCAGAGATTCAATCAGTGCATCAGGGGGAGCCATAGGCAGAGTTCTTTGTGCTGCCTCCATCCGCTCATATTTGTATGCAAAATAATCTGCTTCTACCCAAAGGCAAAACTGAGTGTGTGTCATTTTCAGGGGTTATCCTTTAGACTCAGCACACACTGAGCCTTTTTCCTCTGACACATCTCTACCAAGGCAGGCCAGGCAGTGACATCTGAGCTCTGTGCTGTTCACAGATGTTTAGCATTGCTCAGGCTAGCGAGCCTTCTCTGTGCTGACACCACTGTGCCGGCAGTGTCAGCCAAGATGGAAAAACAAGATCTTGACAGGTTCTTGAACAGAGAAAAATGAGGTTAACAGCAAAATATTTGATGTTATTTACAAGTCTCAGACTACATCCAAGAATGCAAGCATGTCTTCCAGTGGACCTGCATGAAGAGGCCTCACAAGTAAATACACCTTTGTCACAATTATTTTATCATGTCAAATTGCTCCCAAATATTCACAGTCAAATATATGCTATACCACAGGAGTGGCAGCAGCAGGGCTGCTCTTTAATCACTCACTTCACTGCACCAGTCTTCTCCATGACACATCCATGTCACCTGGCATATGACACAAACCCAAATGACAAGGCTGTGCTCTTCCACCTGAATTCTTATGCACCCCATAGGCCCTGCTGCCCTGTATAAAAGATCATGATGCAACAACCTTCCAGTGTCACTATTCTTCCTGCTCATTAGGAGGTTTTAACAGGCTGGTATTCACAGAGTGACAGAATATGCTGTGTTGGAAGGGACTCACAAGGGTCATCAAGGCCAACACCTGGCCCTGCACAGCACCATCCCTGCAAGTCACCCCATGTGCCCGAGAGCATTGTCCAAACACTTGTTGAACTCTGTCAGGCTGGTGCTGTTAGCACTGCCCTGGGGAGCCTGTTCCAGTGCCCAAACACTCTCTGGGTGAAGAATCTCTTTCTAATATTCAACCTAAACTTCCCCTGACACAGCTTCAGGCCACTCCCTCAGGTCCTGTCACTGTCACCACAGAGGGGAGATCAGTGTGTGTCCCTCCTTCCTCTCACAAGGAAGCTGTGACTGCAGTGAGCTCTGCCCTCAGTCTCCTCCAGGCTGAACAGACCAAGGGACCTCAGCCACTTCTCATATGGCTTCTCCTCAAGGCCTGGTTGGCTGCAAGAAGAGAATGGCAAATTAGCAAACAGGAGCTTGGAGAGAGCTTAGGGTAGGTAGAAAAGCCACCCTGTGGTGCCCCAGAGCCTCTCAGAAGCCGTGCTGCCCAAGCCATTATTGAAACAATGGAGTGTGAGTAACTTGCTGGAGGCCACCACTCATGAGTTCAGGCTTACTATGTCTTAGTGATCTGGGACTTGCACCGGGACCTTTCAGCCTTTCTAGTACAACATAACCACCTACACATGCTTTATTTTTAGATCAAGACCTGACTTGCCAGGGCACTGGCTTCCAGGCCTCACTGCTGTCAGTGACAGCAGTGCTCAGCCCCTGCAGCTCTGTTGCACTGCAGTGCAGCCACCAAGTCCATCACAGACAATGTTAACACCATCTCTGCCCTCTCCTCTGTCTCATAAAAGCTGTTGTGTCTGCTCCCTGCTGGTTGCTGCTCCCAGTGTCACATTTGCATTCCAGAGGCAGAGCATGGCCTGTGTCAGAGCCACCAACCAGAGCACATCCTAACACGGGTCAGGTGTGCTCCACATCAGTGCTCCTGAGGGCCACAGGTCACCCCTGCTCACCCAGAGCAGCTGCCCAGCCATGGAGACACCCACCTCTTCCTCCTGGTACAGACCTGGCGTTCCCAGCATGGATTTCAATGCGTATAAAAGACAACAACTGCACGGTCATCAACAATACGCACCCTTCTGCTAAAATGTCTGAGGCCCCAGCTCAAAGATAATGGCCACCTAATTTCCTGATGGATGTAGCTGGTTACACCTTCACATGGCCTACAGCCCAGTGCTATTGTCTAAGGCATCAGTTGATGTCAGCAGAAAGGGCACAGCAGGAGTCCTTATGGCCCAGTGTGAGCTGCCCAATCTTTCTGAACATAGCAGAGCTGCATTCCCACCTGAGTGGCTTCAGGAAAAACACTAAAACAGCAGCAACTGTAGTTCCTTCCACTGGTACCTTGCATTAACAGCATAGGAAGGCATTTTCTACTCCACAGGTAGCTCTGGCTGTCACTTCTGCAGGGTGTATGAGGTGTCCTGGAACTGAAGAGAATTCAAATACAGCTATTGTGCTTTTAAATGGAAATAACATTCACTCCCTCAGCCACTGCCCATGCCAAGTGGAGAACAGAGTTCTGGTATCTCAGTGACTTTGCTGGAAGGTAGAAACCAGAACTCCTGCTAGAAACCAATGCAAGCAGCCTCCCACTTCCCTTGCTTGTGCAATGTGAGTTGCATTGTGTTGGGTTACTTCAGCAAGGGCAGTGTGAATCAACAACCCGTTCTTAGCCTCCTTTTTCCTCTGTTTTAGCTCCAATGAAAACACTGAATACAGTCACTTTTGCTAATAAATTCCTGCTGTGCTTTCTCATAGCAGTGTTACAGGACAGATCTATCCCAAACCAGTGAAATTTCCTCCAACAAATGAAGGTAGGGCAGACAGCAAAGGCCTTCAGTCCCAAACCTGAGCAATTGGCACAGGTATGCTTCATTTATGCTTTATTTTCTGGGTGGGTGAGTTTGGACTGCCGAGCCTGCATGGCCAGTGATCTTTGGATATTCCTGCTCACTGCATCCCTCTTGCTCACTGCATTAGTCCATGCCTTAGTGCCTGGTGCTCCCACCACAAAAGCTCCAGGATGGACTCCCTGAGCACAGGAAGTAGCAACCTTGTGCTTCTTCCCCACCTCACCTTCCTCCACTGAGTCTGTCAACTCTTTTATGCAGCAAAAAACACAAATTCTTCTGTTGGCTCAAAGCTTTGCCTTCACACAGAGGAGAACAAGTAGGACTAACTGCTGTCCTGGTGAAAGAATACACCTATGTTTACTCTTTCCCAACCCTACTACCAGTGTGTTGAGGATTTTCTGAAAGTCTTTACTAGAAAATTACAACCACAGCAACACCCAGGTGTTCAGGTTTTGCCTGTTTTCCATAGAAAATTGAAAAACTGTGAGACACAATGGAAATGGGAGGCTCCAACTATCTGAGAGCTACTTTCTGGGTTGTTCTTTAGTCTAGGAGCAGGGCAGCATCTACCAGCAGAGTAATCTTCAGAGTAGTTGCTTATCTGACAGGTATTGCTGAGGGGAAATATCTAACTTAAATGCATCCATCAGAGCTTTAAACAGCATTCTGTGAAAACATGGTATCTGGGTACTAAACAGTATCTGATTGAAGACTTCATGCAGCTACTCATTCTAGAGCAACCCTGTCAGTACCAGCTCTCCTCTACAGAGCCCCTTTGGTGGTAAACAAAAATCAGCTTCAAGCTTTTTGTATCAATAGGTATTTGAATATTGTGGGGTTTTTCCTTCTCTGTATGAATAGTAATACTGATTAGGCAAAGAACAGGAGACTGAGAGGCAATAGAATAGCCCAGGGAGTGAATTCCCCAAAGGCAACAAGCTGCTCTCTGTGCCCATGTGTAAGCACAGCAAGGGAGATTCGGCTAAGTGAGTGACCAAGAGTTTCTAACTAAAAATCTTTAAGAAATCTGTTTTGATAGCTAATCTGCTTTGCTGACTCACTGAAAGTTCAGAAGAACAGATAACCCAAACACATTCCAGGAACTGCACAGGTATTCCTGTAGGGAAGCATTTTCTGTGGGGACTTCCCCTGATGTTACAAGATCTATGGGACAGACCCTATGCTGGGGTGAGTTGCTATCCCACCACCTTGACCTCAGCAGCATTTAAACACTAATCTAACATTTCTTCTTCTTGTCCCATCTCCCCTTTCCTAAAATATAGCTGCTAAATATTAACATGAAAAACAGTATTTGGGAGATTAAATTGAACAGTAATTTCAGAATGTTCCACATTGCTACAGGAAACCATGAAGCTGCTTTTACAATTCTCCTTTAACAGCTCTTCTAGCTATGCTGCTGTTATGGTAAAGTTTGTGACTAGAAATACACAGGATGACACTGCATTTTTTTAGAAATATGTCTTCAAAAGAGTGATGAAGCTTTTATTCTCTCTACCAGTTGTAAATAGTCAAACTTCTAGCAATCTCCTCAAACCTTTAGGGCTAGCTTTACTGTGTAGTTACAGTACACATACCCAGGCAAAGCTTTCCAGCAGAAAAAATGAAAAAGAAAAAAATCTGTATTTTATTATTTTTATTTTTCTTCTTTTTAATATTTGTTTTTCAGTTGTTCTCTTTCATCCTTTCCAGAACTCAGTCTTCAGGGATTTTTTAATTTGCATCACTTCTGTTATTTGTTCAGTTTTTTCCTTTATGAATAATTATTTCTCCACTTATATTTTTCCTGTCCTATACTATTGAAATATTGAAAAAAAATATTAAAAACCTCTTAATTTTATTTGTTGTTGGAGGATTTCTATAAAATAAGCAGGAAAATTGCACCTTAGGTGAAATAGCTACCAACAAGAGCAAATCATCCTTTCAGACATGCAAGAGTCGCAAGGAGCTAAAATTTTTTGAAGACAACCTCACTGGCAATTTTAGTAGGTACGTATTAGGAATCATTTCTCAACGGCAGGAAATAGACCAAAAAGAAAAGTTAATCCTCTCATTGCAGAGTATTTGAAAGGCATGACTGAAGAATGAATGCCCCACCCCCTTCTAATTAATTGGACTAGTCATGTATTAATTAAGAACATGGATAAGGCTCTGTGAGATGTAGATCATGCACATGAAAGTGGCAAGAGAAGCCTGGGAAGACTGTTGCTTCATTATGGACAGAACTCATTTACTGCAACTTAAACACCAGTTAGAATCTATTAAATTACTTAACTCTCCTGTTGAAAAGTTGAAACAAGAACAATGTCACTAATGAGAATAAAAATGATGAACTCCTACTACTCATTTACTTCACAGAGATTAAGACAGGAGTTCTAGAAGTGAATTCTATGTTCAGTTCTGGGCCCCTCATTAGAAGAAGTGCTGGATCGTGTCCAGAGAACAGCAGCAGAGCTGGGGGACATGTCCAGAGCACAAGGAGCTGCTGAGGGAGCTGGGGATATTTATTCTGGAGAAAAGGAGGCTCAGGGGGCGATGTTATTACACTCCACAACTACCTGAAAAGAGTTTGTAGCCAGCTGGGGGGACCAGTCTTCTTTTCTGTATAAAAGC
Source organism: Dicaeum eximium (assembly GCA_013396995.1). Lineage (NCBI taxonomy): Eukaryota > Metazoa > Chordata > Aves > Passeriformes > Dicaeidae > Dicaeum > Dicaeum eximium. The sequence continues at coordinate 1,254,578 of VWZP01007629.1, read as the reverse complement.
AATAGAACAAGTGGAAACAGAGGAAATTGCCTCAAGTTGAGACCAATATGAGCTTTAGACTCAATCTGATTTTTAAAATCCCTTCTAATCTTAGCTCCTATGAAGTTGTTTCAGAGGAGGTTTAGACTCAGTATTAGGAAAAAACTTTTTCATGGAAAGGATTCTCAAGCACTGGAAAAAGCTGTCCAAGGCAGTGGCTGAGACATCCCTCGAGGTATTTAAATGTGGCCCTTAGGGACATGGTTTAGTGGTGGACTTGGCAGTGCTGGTTTAAGGACTGGCCTTCATGGTATTAAAGGCCTTTTCCAACTGAAATGGTTCTAAGATTCTATTATTCTAATACTTGAATTGCAAGACACGTTTGAAGAAATTTTTGAGTATAGATCATCCTCCTCAGGACAGGGTAAAGAATGATTGAATAGCTCAGGGGTCAAGCTAAGGACAGGGAGGCCCCTCAGCAATTACAGTCAGGGGCAAAACAAAGTAATCATGGGGAAAATCATTATAATTTATTGCCAGTTAATAACGGAGTAAATAAACCCAAACCTAAATGCACCACCTCCTCTCATTCTCTGCCTCATTCCTATGCTTAACTTCACTTCTGACTCTTCTACTCACCCCTCCTGCCTTGAGAGGTGCAGGGGATGGAGAAGTGGGGCTTCTAGTGAGTTCAACACTTTCTATGTCTTAATTCTTTCTCCTTCCTGAAGAGAAAAGCATCCCCCATGGGCCACAGCTCCTGCCTCATGTAGACCCACTCATGTATGTGCTCCTCTCCATGGCTGCAGCCCCTGCCAAGAAACTTGCTCCATGGGCTAAGTGTCTGCAGGATGTTTATTTTCCACTCACTCCTTTCACAGCTGTCGAGCAGCACTTTTTACCCTTTCTTACTTATCACAGAAGTTCTTAGCAATGCCATCTCATGAGCTCAGCTTTGGCCAGTGGCAGATCCACCTTGGAGCTGGCTGGGGAAATGACTGTGTGACATGAGGGCATCCTCTGCTGCCTTCCTCCAGAAGTCCCCCCTGCAGTCCCCCAGCTACCAAACCCTTGCCACACAAAAACAATACACTTCAAAAACAGAAGTGCCCACAGTGCTGCCACGGTCTCCTTCTGTGCCCACTGTTTATCTACAATGAATACATTTTACTTCTTAGAGTATGTACTTTATCTATAGCAATTATTGCATCAAAATTCTAGATCCCCCATCTATTTACCACATACTAGTTAGAGTGTAATAAGTATTTCACGCTTCTTAGAACAGCAGTTTCTTTTACTTCCATAATAACAATTCTAAATACCTGCACTATGGTAAGCCTCATATTTAGTTTACCCTTGTGGAGTTGCTTAGGGTTTGTTCACACTCACTCACCACAAAGCTGTCGCCAACCCGACTGGAAGGTTATGAATTGCTTTACTCTGTTTATGTGCTCACAGTCCTTGCATTAAGTATACTACTGCCAGATTTTTGTCAAAGTCAGATTTTTTTTTCAAATCAAGTTGTGAAAAGAAGAAAACCAATGTACTGTTGTACAATGCAGTTTTATTTTTTTAATGAAATGCCCTAACATCATAAAACAGAACAGAATTAGAATTTTCTAATCTTGAAGCCAGCAAGATTGGGAGAAAAGAAAAATCAGAGCTGGTTTTCCTATACATAATTTCCATAATAAGATTACATTCAGAGAAAAAATATCCCTAGAATTAAAATGTAAGCAGACATTACTTACACAGCTATCTTAAAAATAAACTGGACATATCATACAACTCACATACGGTGCTTTGCTAGTTTAATATGCTACAAATAAAATTACTCAAATGCAACTATGCAGCTTTTCTATGACCTATGACCTTTAAATTCTATTATGTTGCAATACCTTTATTATTTATTTCACACTTCTTTACCATACTATACAATGACCTTTCATCCTTTTCTGGTGGCTTTTTCTCAGAAAGGAGACCTTCACTGTGGCTTTCTTTGGAAACACCAAGCACTCACTTGCAGATACTCAAATATTCAAAGCATTTCAATATACATTCACTATGAGATTATGAGTCTCCATTTTTCAAGCAGGGGTCTCATGACTTGCTAGTAAACTAATGGAAAGAGCTGGTTAGTATTTATTCCAGTTCTCATTGATGAGAATGTGCCCTGGATAGCTGCAATGCCTCAAACTCCCTCACTGTTGGTAAGCTGAGTGTGCACCATTACCTCCTGCACAAGAATTACTGTACCTTGGAAGTCTGGGTACTCTTATGGATTAACCACAATAACCACAGACATTTTTTAACAAATGACACTTTCAAAAAATATTCACATTTGTAAGACTGCACAATTTCATTTTCAATGGGATGTTAGTTCAAAAGTACTATTTCACTTACTAAACATGGCTTTAAAAATACAGTATATGCAACACCTGTGTTAGAAGTGTCAGAAAAACACCGGATGAATCAACATTTCAATTCACTGCATTAATAAGGAAAGCAAAGAGCAGTAGTTTTGGAAAAGTATTCAAGTATTTTCCTGAAATACTATATAACAAAATAAAGATCCTAAACTTTGTATGATTGTACTTGAGGCAAATATAATTTGCAAGTGCTTTTTTCATATAGAGCAACATGAATAATACTTTGTAGCAAAGGCATAGAACACAATTTTGGTAATACGCAAAACTGGAATGTAAATAACTTCAATAGGAAAAAAAATAATCTGCCATTTATAACAATATTCAAGTGCTTCAGTAATGAAATGACCATTCACCACGGCTTCCATTGACCACATATATGAGAAACATGAAACTAACACAAGCTGGATGACAGAAGTACCAATAAATATACATGAATACAGAATCATCAGCTTTTTGGACACAAAAAAACCCTCAGATGAAGTCAGTTTTAAAGAGAACTTTAAGTTTAAAGAAACACTTAAAAAAAGATAGAACAGAACAGGGGCTATCTTCTGTCCTCAAACAGGAAAAAGTCTGTACAAGAGCAAAATTTAGCCCCAACCCTGGACACAAAACATGTATGTGCCACAATACACAAAACTATATACAACTTAAATAATCACTCCATAGCTCTGTATGACAGTCTAATGTTTTTTGTTATAAAAACAAATCAGCACAGTGAGTTCATGATTTGTCAGATGCCAGTTTCTTCCCTTGGCTTTACAAAGCAAATTACTTTGTTTCATATTTAGTTAAATTACTTTAAGGATTTTCAATCATCAAATCGTGTTTCTAAACTTAACATTCAAAATCTTATTTTGCAAAGCCATTTTAACATATGGAGTAGAATGTCCAAAGAATTGTGTACTGAGGAGGGAAACTTTTAATGTTATTATCAGATATTTTTAAAAATTAAAACTTGCTGGTGTTTGAGAACTTATTTATATTTTCCTTTCCTGTGCCTTCCTGACATTATACAAGTATTCCTGCAATTTGCTTGCAAAACTTTTTAGTTGCACTGTGTGGTATTTGGTATCATCCAAACAGTTATAAAACCGTTTATAATCCCAAAAAGCATGACGCAAGGAAACCTTCAAAGACAGAATATATAGGATGAGGTGTGACCTGTATATAGTTGTGCTTTTATTTTTCAAATATCTGTACACTATTATTGTTATTACTTAAAGCCAGGAATGTGTGTTTGAATTGCATTGATAAGTTGCAAGGTATTGTCAGAACTACAAAAGGAAAGATTTTAATTAAAAAAAAGGCAAATGACAACACCGTTGTCCAGCATTTAAGCCACACGCACCTACATAACGCTCCCACCAGAAAACATCTTCTCAGACACTGAAAATGTCTCTTCTTGGTGCCAGTGGGAAGTCCAATGTTTCATAACATTTAGATATTATTGCAACACAACAACTAAATTAGCTCTCTAGAAAAGCAAAGAGAATTTATCAGTCATCATGAATACACAGATATAGGCCAGTCCCATCTTTTCTAACATAACAGATTACATTGCTCCAATATATATTTTAATTATTACAATGTTTTTTAAAAAAAAATGACACAATACAATAAGAGGCCTAAAATTATAGTGAAGCTATAAAAAAACCCTAAAAGTTTAAAATACTTGTCAATTTGACTAAAATGTATATTTACTCAATTTCCTTGAGCTTTTATTTTTTCTTCTCCCCATTGGAGGAACAATGTCTATAGTAATTGTTCAATGCTACTCTGGCTGTAGGCAGCTTCATCTTTACAGTTTTCCTCAATTCCCCTTGCAAACAGTTTCATTAACTGGCAGTGAACCCTGAAAAATATAGAAATTAGTAAGAAATAAATGGGTACCACATATGTAATTCTAATAATTCATTAATTTCAAACAGCTGGACAAAGTTTCTTACTCTTGGCTATGGAAACCACGCCCTCATTTTAGATACAATCCTCCCCTGCTACAAGGGGTGGATGCTTTCACATATCCTCTTTTACTCCCCTTGTCCACACAAGAAGTTCTATGGGCACTTAGATGAGCCAATCTTTTACAATATACAGCATTTATAAAAGTCACCTTTGGAGTATTAACTGATTATATTTTAATGCAACACACTTGTATGTAAATATTATGGGTTTGGTTCCCTTTGTTCTAAAAACAAAAAACAAAACAAGGAACCAAAACTAATCCAAACAAAAGAAAAACTTGTCAAATTTCACAAACTTCTTTCTAATTTGATTATTTGCACAACTGCAAAATTCCTTCTCCATATGTGGAGACTGGAGACAAGACTGTCCTGTGTGCAAAAAGCACAAAGTATGGGACATACTCAGTATTTCTGTGAGGCAAAGATGTTTACTTAAGCAAATAGGAAAAGCTATTGCTGAGAGTAATGAGGCAACTCCACACATTTAAAAAGACTCTGTCCAACACCGTCTTCACTTTCAGCACTTTAAACACACAATAACAATTCCTAAAAAGTAAATATGACTTCAAAGGTAGGGCCATCCATCTCACTCAGAGTGATCATTTACAACATACATGGCTGCAGTATTCTCTGGAAAGGATTCAAAATGGTAACAAAAATATTTAGGTTTATTATCAGAAGACTCAAATCTGCTATGCACAGGCATCTTTTTGGGATGTCTTTATAAGCATCTTTAAAATCAACAAGAAGGCTTAATGTGTTCTGCTATATAGACAGAAAAACAAAGCTCACCTCACTTCAATTGCTGAACTATCCAGAGTTTCTCCATCACAATTCCAGGTGCTATTAACAATATTACAGCAACAGGCCGGATGATCTCTGCAGAACTGGCCAAAACGTTTCTTTCCTATGTCCATGACATTGCTTTCATTGTCTTCTGAAAGCTTTGATGTAAATTGAAAACACTTAACCCGATAAACATCTACAAATGGAAAGTGGAACTACAAAAAAAAAAAAAAAAGAAAAAAAAAAAAGGAAGAAAAAAAGGTAAATCAGGCAATTATAATTAAATACATTTGATGATTTGATATGTAAAGCTACTCAGCATGCAGCATTTTGTACTTAAGGAAAGTATGTCCACTCCAATTTTCTAGAGAAGCTTACCTGAGGTATAAAGTGATATTTGTTTTTGAAAAACTGCACAAGTCAAAAACAGCAAAGCCAAAATGAAATATTACTTCTCAATAGTCACTGTATAGTGCCTATTATAGCAAAATTGTATAACAAAAGTTGTGTGGTAGATCATCCCACCCTGAATTCACCTTCTGACTGATGCCCTGGACTGCAAGCTGAGGGAGATAAGATAAAGTGATTCAGGTCTGGGCTGGGGGAGGAGAGGACATTCACAGGAGGATTAAGCCCAGCATATTTGGGGTGGAGCCCAGTCCAAGGGCTCTCAGCTGCCAGGCTGGAACAGACCCACACATCCAAGGGGCAGGAGGATCTGGGTGTGTGGTGAAAAAGCCTCTGGTCAGAAGCAGTGAATGTCACACTCCCCTGTGTGGAGGAGCCCGGCTGCAGGGGCCCTTCACCCCGGGAAAGGCACATCCAAGGGACACCCACATGAGGGACAGCAGAGGGGGTGTCATGGCCCTTCAGAGGTCACCCTCAAAGGGGTCCCCAGACCCTGCACCAGAGCACTGCACATGATGCAGAATGATGCCAGAGATTCACAGTCTTGCAAGGGACAGTGTCAAACCTGCCCCCTTTGGGGGAGGCACCTGGGTGTTCCCCCCTGCCCAAATGTGTATTACTCCACTGGATTCTCTGCTTTTGGGCAGGGGACCCTCATCACCAAGAAGACCAGATGGAGGGAAGCAAATCCACGGAAGGGTGATATGTTTCTACTTCATCTGTCTCTGCCATTCTCCCTTGTGTGACAACCTCCTCCCCCCCCTTTTTTTTTTCCTCCTTCTTTTCTCTTTCTTTTTTTTTTTGCCTCTTTTACTATTAAATAAAATGTATCAGTTTTTGGTATCAACATCTAACTTTGTTTGGTTTTAATCAAGTTTTGGGGTGTATTTTGAACCTTCCTGGGTTTAATCCCTTTTATTCACAGCTCTTCTGTGCCCAGACTGGACTACAGCACTAAGTCAAAAAGGTTTGGATTGTATCTCTGCATCACCCTTAGGACCTGTTCAAGTACAGCCCTAAAGACAAATAGGCTTTTCTGAAAGTCTTCTGCTTTTGCACTTGGAGCAATGCCCTGAAGGCAAGAATTCCATGTCAGTGTGAGCCTTTTACCTCTCAAGCCTTCCCTCAGCCCTCAGTCTCTGTGATCAAACCACAGAGCTGGGGATACATGAAAATAAGAATAGAGGGCAATATCATTACATTCCAGAAAACCACCCCAAATTTTAACTAGTTAATTCAGCTAGAAAAAGCAGGTCAATTCGAAGACTGCTCTTAAAACTGAGGCTGCAGATTTATACTACATTATTGAACAAATGCTTTAAAACAGGTTTTGTCCTAATTGAAGGGACAATAAATTAGAGGATGCCCCCATCAGCCCTGAAAGCAACTTAACAGATACAGAGCTAACTGTTCAGCAAGCTGTATCTAATACAGACAGGTCATTTAGCAAAGGCCACAGAGTATGTCTGTGTGTGTCTACAGGAAGGGGATGGCATGGAGGCAAATGTGAAGAAAGTTTACTCACAAACCAGTCTGTACTGATGTACAGTCACTCTTCTCTTCTTTTTTTTTTTTTTTTTTTTTCCACATTTCCTTAAGTTTGTAGGAAGGGTTTCCCAAAAAGAGTTTTTATGGCAGACACTAACCTGAGCTAAGGACATATGTACAACCCTGCATTTAATCTTCACTGCAAAACCAGCATATCCCAGAGAGAAACGGGAAGCATTGGAAAGGAAATGGCCATAATGACAACCAGAAAACGAGAGACAGAGAAACCTCCTAGGTCTTAAGTTCCTTCAGCTTTTAACCATAAATGAACTGTGAAGTCATCAAACTCTATGCTTGGAAGCAGTGGCTCCTGGACCCAAAGGGGCTCACTAAACAGTGTGCTGGTCCAAACTGCTCAGATGCCAAAGCTGATATCCATGGCTTCATTGTCACCTGTGTCTATGCAGAGAGCACCTGAGCTCTCATGTCTCAAGCCTAAGCAGAATGCTGTGCCTTGATGAATGTTACAGCCAATCTGAAAGGTAGCCAGGGATGGCTTCAAATGATTGAAAATATCAAGGGAACAGTGACTGAGAAGGGGGGAAGGTAAGAGGAGGAGACTGAGAACAGAGGGAAGTATGAGTATGGACACACCCACAAGGTGGAAATAAAGGAAAAAGAATCTATACTAATTATTTCACAGTGGAAGAAGACTAGCATCATAAACATGTGAGACTTTTTACTGCTTTTATGCACTAGATATGACATTAGTCCACTGTCCAGAAGATGTTAATAATATCAGGTTGTGACAAATATTAAATATGTGTAGTCACAGTCACAGGTCTGTTTCAAGAGATATTATAATCCAAAGCAGTGATGAATCTTCCTGCCTGACAGCTACAACACATGCAAGAAATAATTTTGAAGCTGAATGCATAAAGCTCATCCCGGTCACTTATATGTAGTAAAATACTGCTAAAAGCCTGCAGTTTACAATCAAATTGCAGTTCTGGTAACTTAATTCTAAACCACATTTTTATATAGTTCACAAAAGTGATTTATTATTCTTCACAACATCTACCTCAGCTATTCATGCTGTGAGTAGTTTTTCATGCCCTGAGCAGTTTTTCATGACAACTACATGAGGGCACAGCTGTGAAAAAATAACTTTAAATATTGTTCAAACAGCAAATACACAGAAAATGTTACAAAACTGAATTCAGCTGGCAAAAGTGGAATTTTGTTAAAATGCTATGGCCCAGGAGTTGACTTCGGTAAAATATTCTGTGCTCCTTTTTTTTTCATGATGCACATGCTGAGATTGCATCACCCAAATGTATAAATTTTAAAGAACAAATAAACCTGCTTTATAGATTTCTGTCCTATAAGAATACCAATATTTACACCGTTGATGGACACTGTCAAAAAGAATACACACCTGATCATCTTGGTTTGTGTGTCTGACAAGATACCGTAGAAAATCAAACCTGGAGCATTTCCGAACTAGGATGAGGTCTGCTGAACCATCTGCCAAATGAGCTGCAGGCGAAAGACCTTTTGGACTTCGTGGACAGGCACAGCTCATATTTACTGCATTGATGGCTAGAAATTTCCCTTTTATAACCTTCCATTCTTCTTCACCTTCTGAAACACATCAGTGAAGACATTGAGATAGGTAATCATTTGATCTACTCACAAGAACACTAAAAAGCAATCAATGGCAACTTAAAACTCTTCACTGGGCATATTCATGTACTGTCAATAAAAATCTAAAATAAACTACATTTTAAAATAATATTTTTAAGCATCTGTTTTTCATACACTAACAGAGAAAGTTGCTTTCTCCTTTCAGACTGTGACTATCTCCCATAACTGCTTGCCTCCTCTGGCATATGCCTGTCAAATTCAGGATTAGTGCTATTTGGGAAAACCTGCAAAGACACAGGAAAGAAAAAGACAGGTAAGTTACAACTCTTGTAGTGTGAAAGTTCAGAGGGATTAACTTTTAAAAATTCTATTTTTGCTCTTCAACTTTTTAATCTTAAACAGACAATGATGCAAGGATTATAGTGAAGTATTTAGCTTCTAATGCAATGTTCCTCTTCTGCCTCAATGCAGCAACTTAATGTTTTTAAAAAGTCAAAGGGAAGGGATGACTCAGGATGCAGCAAGGACCAGCAGGCAGCATATCAGAAGTCTGCTTCCACTCTAGCCCCAAATGTCCAAGATTAGAACTATTAACAAAGTTAAATATTCCTGTGTGCTAATCTTCATAGATTTCTGGAAAACAACACAAAGCCTCTTTCAATACCTTGAAATTCTGTTGGAGATTACATCTAGACTGAGTTTAAATGTGTGCTGGCACTGATACTACCAGGAAGCAGAGGAATTTTCTAGAACAAAGAAGCATTGGCAGGCAATGCAGAGTTGTTGCCTAAACTGTATTTCCTTGAATATGGAAAAAATATATGAAAAATGCCTTTTTTATTTTTAGACTACAGATAATTGTCTTCCTCATCACATTAAGAAAAAGCCAAAAAGCAGCCATAACACTATTTTTCTCCTACCAATATAAGTGGACTCATTTCAAATGAACAATTTCACAGAAGTTATGACTGCAGAACAGACTATGGACATACATGTTCTAAGATTGGGAAGAGTGAACTGCATTAGGAGTAAAATTAAGGAGTGAACAAAAATGCTTAAGAGTTTGTTTATGTAAACAAGGTAGAGATTTTGAGGAGTGTTAACTGGTATGGACTTGAACATCTAACATTATTCAGTTCCCCACATTTTGGTTAATTTACATTGATTTTCAAGGGGCTTTTCTGATGGGATTACAGACTATGTTTATGCTATGTATTTCATGTCCTGAAATTCTGATATTCCTTACTGTCTCAGTTCTAGGAACTTCACATTTAGAGAATCGTTATTACAATTGTCTAGGTGATTTTGAACCCAAAGTCTATGATGCATTCATTTTGAATTGACACATTACAAGCTCTATACATCAGGAAAAATAAAAAGAAAATTATTGTTTCCAAAGTATTTTGTAGTTGTTCTTCAATCTTTGAACTTCTCTTGTTTCCTGGAATTCATTGAAACGTCTTACTATCCACTCTCTAGTAACAGAACCAAGAAAAACAGTTTTCCAGGGAAAAACATTTAACCTTATAATATGACAAAAGATTTAAGGAAAACAAAAAACTTTATTATAATTTTTCCATCTAGACTATCCCCTCTACCTCCTGAGAAACAAATCAGAAATAGCAAGAAAAAAATACAGCTTTTAAATTCAACATTTCTGCTTAATCTGCCACAGTGCTTTTTAGTATTGCTTGCTTTACTGCTGATCTTTTTATGTTGCTTTCAAACATGACATTACCGAAAGAAGTAATTTAAATCAGATTCAAAATGTGCATCTTAAGAGAGATGAGACATACCTAAATGTCAGACTATAGAATGAATGTTCAGGCTGCAGGCAAATGACAAGACCCTGCTCTGAGATGCAGGTAACTGAACAGAACAGAAACTACTGGAACTGGAAACAACAGGCTTTTTCTGACACACAAACAACAAAATGCAAACATCTCCCTTTACTGATAAATTCTTTTGCAGTTTCTCTGACAAGCATTAGTAATTTAGTCATCAGTGTGTCTAGATATGTATTAACATTTTAAGTATGCTCACTGTAGTAAATAAATCTCAAATTACTTAAGGCAAAGTGCTTCTTTATGTTACTGTAATAGATGGTTTTCATCTGGTATAAATCTCAGCATGTTACACAGGAACACCTTCACTGTTCAAAGAAAGAACAAAGTCAGGGTATCTATCACATTTTCAATGAACAGTGGTTTTCATAACCATTTTGCAGTGTGTATCACTGTAGCAGCACAAATTATTTGCTCAAAATATCCTACATTAGGGCAGTCATAAGCAGGGAGTGCATAAGTGACGCTCATATCAATGGCCTATTGTGTACACGCACTGCAAGTTGCTGAAATCAGCATAAAGTACTAACACTCAGCATTTACTCAGCACATGCACAGACACTCCTGCACAATCCAGAGAAATATGTTTAGCAACAACCAATCAAGCACCCTTCTAAACTTACCTGAATTATACACAAACCTAGTAGGCACAATGAAAGAGTCAGCCAAGACACCCTGCTGAGTGAAAAGCTTATCTGAAGTGGAGATTTAAAATCCTTTCTATTGTGAATCCAAAGTAGCTGATTGTATTGTTTCCTTACCAGAACTGTGTGGATAAGAGACTGGACTGCAAAGAAAGCCAGCTACCAGAACTAGAATGGAATAAAGCAAACAACTTCCTACATAATCAGCTGCTTAATGTAATCTGCAGTCAACACATCTGCAATCTTGGCTAAAACTGTCTTGATTGCTAACTAACCTGTAGCTTTCTAGTAGCTCCTTTGCTGGATGAAAGGTAACAAAAAGGCAGATTAAAAAACCGAATCAACCAATCAATAAAAAACCAAACAACACACACAAACATAAAAAATTCACACAAAACCCCAACAAACAAAAGAAAAAAGGTTGGCAATGTCTAACTACAATCATTTCTCAAAAAGACAATTTTTTTTCTTACAAAAAAAATCTACTGTCATATTTATATTATTATTTATATGCATTATCTATACTCTAAAAAAAAAATTTCTTTAGCTGAATCTGGGCATAGATTAAAATAACCCAGGCAATATTCTGGTTTGACCATCTCTTGACTGTATCAAATTTCTGAAAGCAGCAGATAGGATGAAAGCACTAAACAAGTGTAACAGGAATTCAAGTTGCACAGAAATCTTTATGCTACCAGTGAATCTCACAGTGTAATAATCTTTCTGCTAACAAATGCCTAGAACCTGGCACAGTCACAGTGCAAAAAAAACCCAAAAACTGTAATTGCAAGATAATCTAGGTCATAAGGACCAAATGCTCACCAAGAAAATTATAATTGTATGCACTGGGCTCTACAAGAAGAAATAAAAACAGAGTAAAGGCAGAAAGAAGCACCCACAGGAAGCCTGCCTGCTCTTTAAGAGGGGCTTATCCAAGATGATGAACCAAAGCTGGAGGCAAAACTCAAGTGAATCTATGTTATCTTTCTCTAGCAAGGCCACAAGTGTAGCAGTATCAGTACTTCTCCCTATCAGGATGTATTAAGCAGACATAAAGAGATACAACTAGGGAATGACTGAAGAGAATTCATTAACAGTTGTTTAAATGAGAAGAAAGAAAAGTTATGCCCATTAGAAAAAAAAACATAGAAGTGTGCACAGGGGTTAGAATGAATTATAAAAGAGAGAATGAGGATAGCATAACTAGAGAAAGAGGACAGAAATCTCATTTATCGTTTATGGTGGGTATTGGTGGGATGTTGTACAGAAATACTAAAGTCCACTAGATCAGCTACTAGTTGTCCAAGTTCACAGCCTCATAGTAGGGTGACATTTGTGCTAACAAACACAAATTTTTAATCCTGATCTATTTTCTAAAAGTTATCTTAATGAACTGCTTCCTTCTGTGACACCTCACAGTTTATCCATTCAGTCCTTTTCACAAAAACCCCTTGTCCTAGCTCACAGAATATTGTTTCTCCTAAAGAAACTAAACACACTGAAATATACAAATAACTAGTATAACTTTATCAGAATTTTCTGAGGTTTGGGTGGAGAAGACATCTTACATGTTTTTCCCATACTTAGAATCATAGTATCATAGAATCATTTCGTTTGGAAAAGACCTCTAAGATCAGAGTCCAAATGTCAATTTAGCACCACTAAACCATATCTGCGTTTGGAAAACATCCATGTGGCATCCATGTGGCACTTGGGCATCTTCTGAACCGTTCCAGGACACCACTTCCATGGTCAGCCTTTTCCAATGCTTGACAACCCTTTCCATGAAGAGATTTTTCCTAATATCCAAACTAAACCTTCCACGGCATAATTTGAGGTCATTTCCTCATAATCTGGAAGAAGAGAGAGAACACCACAAGGCTACAACCTCCTTTCAGCCACTTATAGAGTGTGATGAGGTCTCTCCTGAGCTTCCTTTTCTCCAGGCTAAACACTCCCAGCTCCCTCAGCTGCTCCTCACAGGGCTTGTGCTGCAGACCCTCCACCAGCTCTGCTGCCCTTCTCTGGACATCTTTCAGCACCCCAATGTCCTTGTTAAAGTGAAGGGCCCAAAACTGAACATAGGATTCAAGGTGTGGCCTCACTAGTGCTGAGTACAGGGGGGCGATGACACATGTGTTTTCTGTAAACTGAAAGAAACAATGGATTATCAAGTAACTCAGAATGTTTAAAAAAACAAAATACATGCACACTTGAACTGGTATCTTCTGAAAAAGAATCATTTGTGTAATACTATCACATTTTACTTTGTTTGATAGGTTACCTTCATGTTTTAATCCATGCTCCTTGTTCTGTTCTGCCAGCTGTTTCTCACTTTGCTTGCAAATGTAACATCTGAAAACAAAAATACCATTCAATTCCTGAAAGACCTCCAATATTATGCATTTCAACTTTTCTACTTTACCCAGTCATTACAAGATCTTACCCCATCACAAGATGCACCACAGCACTGACAATCCTCACGTGGCAGGAATCATAGTAGCCGTGCAGGCAGTGCAGTTATTTAAGTACAGTTCTAAAGATTACTGGATGTCAGAGCTAACAGCAGCAGAGAGCCACAAGACCACTCAGGTTGGAAGGGATCTCTGATGTGATCAAAGTTGGTCTTACAGGATCAGGATGCCCAGTGCCTTATTCAGTCGAGTTTTGAGGATTTGTGAGGGTGAAGTCCACAGAGCTCTGGGCATTTTGTTCCAGCATTTGACTGCTCTAAGAGTGAAAGACATACTGGAGACAGTCCATCTCACAGGGGCTGAGTGCAGGGGAAGGATCAATCCTGTTGACTTCCCTCCTGCTTAGAAAACTCAGTGTAAGGTAGGCTTTCCTTGCTGCAAGGACATACTGATACCTCAGGCACAGCTGTTGCTCACCAGGATCCTGAAGTTATTTTTGGCAGAATTACCTTCCATCCAGTCAGTGCCCACAAGTCTATACACTTGCATGGAATAATTCCACCTCAGGTACAGGACATTTACATCTTCTGAACTTCAGGAGATTCCTATCAGCCAGTTCTTCAGCCCACGAAGATCCCTCTGAATAGCAGCCCTGACTTTCAAGACAAACCACACCTCCCAATCTGGTACCATCCATAAAACTGCTGAGAGCACACTTTCTGAGACTGTCCCAGTCATTAATAAGGACGTTGCACAATATTAGGCCCAATATTCCCAAGGGACACCACTAGTAATTGGCTGCCAGGCAGACTTGGCATTCACAACTTTTCCAGTAGTCCAGCCAGTTTCCCACCCACCCACTTACCTAGTCCACACCTCATCAACTTAGTTTTAAGAATACTATAGCAAACAGGACCAAAGGTCTTGCTAAAGTCAAGGTATGTAACCAATGTTACATTGTTTCCCCTTCATCCAGGAGCCTGGGGACCTGTATGGCCTGGGATGAGACTACATTACTGAAAAATGGGGTAAAGAAGTAACTTAGCAGCGTTTTTGATATATCTTAGCACTGTGCTCCCCATGCCACTAAGCAGCAAGCCCACAGTTCCTTCAGCCTTTTGTTATAACCAGTATTTTTAAATAATCCCTTCATAAGAAGCAACACCCTTTATCCCTCAATGATTTTAACTCTGCCTGAGCTTTGGCTTTTTCAATTTCATTCCTGCATGTTTGAGCAATGTCTTTTGTGTTCCAAAATAACCCATTCCACTTTCACCTTGTCTTTACTACTCAGTTCCTTGCTCATCCAAATTGCTTTTCTATCCTGGCTATTCAAGTTTCTGAGTATCAGAATGGATTATTATTGAACTTTGAGGAGGTACCAACTAACTCTCCCATGTCTCTTTGTACTCCAGGACAGTCTCCCATGGAATCTTGCCAAGATACCCAAATAAATCAAAGTCCAAGGCTGCAATTCTACTTTTTGTCTTGTTTACTTCTCTCAGAAGTTAAAACTCTATAATTTCACCACTCCATAATAGTCACCACTGCCAAAACTGCCCTCAACCATCACATCCCCACTTTATTATCTTCTGTACACAAGACTGGCAGAGCAGCTGTTCTAGCCAGCCTGTCAATCACCTGCATGATCAATCTCATTACCAGACTCCAGGATTCTCCTGAATTGTTTGTGCCTGGCCCTACCAGGCATTCCTTACCCTATTCCTGAGACCTGGATGCTCTCTCCCTCTGACGCCTCCCCTACATCAGGGCACCTGGTGGGTCAGGATAGCTGCTCCAGCTGATACCAGAGTCTGATCTCTAGTGTGTCACAGCGCTAGCACACCAGTTTAATTCTGGACAAAGTATGTAGCACCTCTGTATCCTGCTGTGCTGTTTGATGCTGTGACAAGTACTTTATCTAGGATAGCTAAATCCATATATAAAGAAGAATAATAAATACTAGTGCATAACTTCAAGCAGGTGAAAGCAAAGAGAAAGGAAGGAGCGCTGGGAGATTAAGGCAGGCCCCCAACTAAAGAAACATGTGAAGAATATCACACAGAATTAATACAGCATCATAGTAGTATACAAAGAAACAGGCTAAATAGGCTGATTCCTGAGAGGACATGTTTTCAGGACAAGCCATGCCAGCTGTTGTTATGGCACTAAAACAACTACTAAAATTTCCAGATGCAGTTACAATGTGAACACTTGATAATTTCTGAATTATTATTTCCATTTGTAGAAGCTACAAGGCATTCATATTTTTGATTTCTTAGTAGTAACACAGCATAATATCCTCAGCATCTTGTAACTGGGTCCTGTGCTGTTATATTTTGCTTCACTTAAAATTGAGAGGAGGAGAACCAGCTAACAAAATTTTATTAGATTTTTGTTTAATGATCTGATAAAATGAGGTGCTCTTTTTAATGAGTCAATAATTGTTTTTACAAGCTTATCTCTTTTAGAGTAAATGTTTTGATATTAAAACCAACAGTTCTGTAACCTCTATTTATGTATAGGCCTCTTTAAGTAGTTCACACCAAATATCCAGAGATAAAAATTAGCCTACCCTGCTCTGCAGCTCTCTTTATCTCGTGGAGATCCGTGTGTGTGTTTTGCTGGTTGATAAGCAATTGTTCCTTCATAATAGTGATGAGAAAGGAAAGTCTTGAAGCCTACATAAAAAAAGGCATTATGCAGCATTAAATCATTATAAATCCACATGGCAAACATCTCTGCATACATTCCTTGATTTTTCATCTCTTTCCTTCTCTAAGGACTGCAAAATAATAGTAGCCCTCCTCAAGCTCAGAAGTCTTTTTCTTATGATGCTTTAGACTGTAAGGAAGAAGAAAATACCACAGCACCAGTCCAATGTTTTAACATTTGTCAAAACTGCCATTATTTTACTTGACAGCTTTAAAAACTAACTAAAAATTTAGTTATATTTCACTGTTGAATCTTAAAATTTGCCTGGACTAAAACTCTCCTCATGCATCTTCTTTCCCTAACACAAGATAAATCACACAAGGCAAAAGATACTTTCCACTAGCATAGGATTTATCCAAATATAAGGTAACAAGACTAAATCATTCATCTCTCTCTGTGAGGGCAAAATTAACAAATCATTCCATCAACTAAACATTCAAGACTGAGGAGTGCCTATCTCTCTTTAAGTGACTAAAAAGAAAATCAAAATTATTAGGACAGAGAAGTTATTATGTTTTGGGCCATTTTCAAAAGGTGCCACATATTCAACACAACTTTGAGTCCAATCTCAACGTTAACCCCGAAGTTACAGAGCTTTATATAATGTGATCCAATATACTTGGTGCTATAAGGAGTTTAAAACAGGCTCAGTCTGTTTCTGTTGTTTACAAGCTTTGAAGAAGGTTGGTTTGGAGACAGTAAACCAACTGCTCCAATATGTTTACATGCTGACAAAATAATGTAGTAATTAAAAAAATTACCTGAATAGTCATATCTCATTGGCCCCATCCACCGCTTCTTCTCACTATCCTTTAATATATCTCCATAAAAACCATAACCCAGCAATGACACCGAGTATTTCAAAAATGTGTTGTTGTGATGTACAGAAGAGACATCCAGAGGCTGACAGTCACCTATGAAGATTAGAGGTGCAAGGGTCTGTCAAGCCTTATTTTATTTGCAGCTGCAAGCATGATAGTAACTTTAACTCTGCAAAGTCATTAAAAATAAAAAATAACATATTGCATTTATGTCAATCTATATGTCATAAATGCATATACTACTTACACAAAGAAAAGGAAATATAATTTTTAATATTAATTTAATATCATACTTTAAAAGCATTAAACACTAAGTGAGAAGAAAGGGCTCAGTATGCTAAAAACGTGTAATGAAGAATTTACAGTTCTTTACCCTGTAGCAGTAGGAGGGGATACAGTTGAGGAACTATTTAGATTGGAAAAGGCCTTTGGAAGGTATGTAACCAATGTTAAACCCAGCCCTCTCAAGGCCACTATTAAATCATGTCCCTAAGTGCCACATCTACATGTCTTCTATGTATTGGCACCCTGTGTCAACGCTTGGCTGCCCCTTTCCCTAAGCAGATGATGCAGTATCTCCTCTACAGCTCCTGGGTACTGCTTAAACCTCTATGCCAAGCTATCAGAGGATAATTCATACTCTGGAGCCTTTGGAGGTTTCTCATCAAACCTTCCAGTCAGACCAGGTTCAGCTATGAGGTCACATCAGGTTACTCAGGGCTTATCCAGTCAAGTCCTGGAAATCCCTAAGAACAAATAATACATCACTTCTCTGATGTCCTCCTCATGCAAGCTTTGGAGTGATGGTGGGAGTTGTGGGGGTGGGTTTTTTGCTTTGTTTGGTATTTTGGCATTTGGAATTTTTTCTGTTTCACAGGGAGGTTGGACCAGATGATCCACTGTGGTACCTTCCAACCTCACCCATTCTGTGATTCTGGGACTTAACAACACAGCTAAAATACTATGACATAGTAAAGCCGCATCTTTCCAATACTAGTCCACAGGCTTTAATTTCACCAACCTCAAACAGAGTTAACCAGAGTTAACCATAGCTTAGTAAGAGACATACATGTGTAAATTACTGTAGAGAAAGCAATTAGTTTTTAACTTCCTGTATTTCAAATCAGAGACTTAAATCCCAGAAAAAAACTTTGTATTTCAACTCATCAATTATGTTTAAATTACATTTCACAGACATAAAGAAAGAACTAAGTGAAAATGGTATTTTGGGCTACTTCCATAGTTTTCATAACAGAACAGTGAACTGTGACCACCCACCTACAATAATATGAAGAGCTGAAGTTACTGGATCAGAAATGCCAACGGTTGAATAGCATATGCAATCTGTTGATCCTGAAAAATAAAAAACTAGGCATCAATTCATATCTTTGCAAAACAAGTATTATTGGCACAGTCCTCCAAATAAAACCATTATGTTCCTTTGGTTGCTCCTTTCTATTTTATGGAAAAAAGTAAACACAGGAATACTGTATTATTATTTTTTTTGTTATTTAAACTATAACGTCCCACCTCCCCATGAATACAAGTTATTGCTCTCCATACAAAGTACAACAATTTCACAATATAAGCAATAAATATGTAGCAGCTATGAAGGGAAGTAAGTTATTTTACATGGAAAAATTCATTATTACATTACAGCTTTTATATCAAATGATGCAGGCATACATTGATCCTCCTCTGTTTAGGATTTCTTGCTCATTGAGATCACATGAAAAGAAGAGAAATTGACTGGTCTGCTGTTTTTTGTGATACTGATCTAAATTCCAGGATGGCATCTTATACCAGAAACTTCTGCTCTGTTCTATTATTTGAAAATTAGTAAAAATACTTGTTTTCAGGAATTAGTTTCTAGATAGGGTAACAAGATGGACAGATATGTACCTTTACAGTCTTGATGCAAAATACCTACAAGAAGAAAGGAGGGGAAGCTTTAGGTTTCACCTATATGCTGTTTAGAAATGGACAATTTTCCCTGTTCCTTATAGAAAACAAGAGCCTAGCACAAGGATCTGGTTTCTACTCTGGAGCAGGACCTTGGAACTCAGATCCAGACATACAGAAGTGTACTGCAGCACCGAACTCCGAATTTATCTTACAGTTTTTCCCATCCCTTCCATGAAACTGAATTCCTTTAAAGTCAAAGGTAGATATCTGAAAAGATAAACTTTGTCCACATACATGTTCTCAGATTTCCTACCCATACATCAGGTGGAAGGGCAGTTCAAATACAGTGTACTTGATTTCTGAGGCCTTATCAAATTCAAATAGAAACTAAAAATGGAGGAATGAACAACCATTATTTAAAAACCACTTTTAGTTATTTTTCATTTTGGAAATAGTCAGGGCATTAGCAGTTAATAATAGGAACAAAGAAAACCCTTTCCTTTTCAGGAAATGGACACCACTTCCCCTGCCTGTGAATGGCATGACAGAAGTTTTTACCAAGTAAACATTATGCAGAAATCAGCACAGTGAACAAGCCAGTTAAAGAGAATATACCAGAACTGCAGAACAGAAGAAACTGTGTGACTAAACAGATGTCTTGCTACAAGGCTGAGGTTCAAGACTGTGCCAGTGTACCGTTACAGGTATATGCCACTGTGGGACAGAGGACTCCAATTTCCCTCAGTATCACAACAGACAAGGTACAAGACGATGATCATGTCACATATAAAGTTCTATAGAAGAAAATATTAAGGGGACTTCTGAAGCCAAAGCTATACTTTACTGCCAAGTTTCATATTGTCTCCTATGCTCATGAACAGAAAATTCTGACTATTTCTCAAAAGAAAAACAATCACTGAGATCTGACCTAAACTTCTACTCCTGAATGTACAAGCCTAACACTTTATCCAACATTTCTCCCACATTTGTGTGCATTCTGCTCCTACAATTACCTCAATTACATTTGTCTTGATGTAAACAGAACTTCCAAGTAGTTTTACATTACAGATGGGAGGAAAAGGGGGGAATTCATGCAAGCTACTTTTCAACACCAGAGGCCCCTCTCCCTATGATCTTCTATATTCAATTAAAAGCTGATTCATCTGTTTGGCAATTACTCTAAACGTATTTTCATTTCTATTCATTAACTAGCAAGGAAGGGCTAAAATTAAAATTCAAGTCTGAAATGAATTCTGAGATTCTAAAATGGGAGACAGGGGAACACACCAACAGTAAAATACTGTTGGTTTTTTCCCTCTTGTAGCTGGTAGCACCACACCAACATACCACAGGTAGATACTGAATGTCTGAATTAAAGCTAAAGAAAGCTTTCATCCCAGATACTCTGATACTAAGAACTCACTGAAAACATGAAATATGTAGAGGGCACAACATCTTGTCTTTGTTAAAGTAGGTATAATTACTTTGAATCTTTACCATACATCACTCATTTTCCCTTAAGTCTGTTTTTTATTAGGAGGTATCATACATCCACATGGTTGTTATACAGGCAAATTTTTCTGTGTTCTTTTCCTCTGCAAGTGTGCAAAATGTAATCTTTTATACAAATACATTTAATAACATAAAAATTAAGGAAATCCTTCCTTTTAATTATTCCATCACAAAGAAGAATGATCAAGATATTTATTAAAGTATGAAAGAGCATGTGCTCTGCATAAGGAAGTTTTGCTAAAGCAATATTAAAGAAAGCAAAGTGAGGGACTGCATTACACAGAATGTACTACAGCTAGATCACCAGATCTCCCCGTTGCATGTGAACATTGCTAGATATTTGTGAGTACACAAGTCACGCAGACAGGTACACTGACACCACTTCAAAGTTTAAATTGGTAATAGAACCACTAAAGTGGTTCAGCAAAATCAGATAATTTGCTGGTTGTACGGAAGACTTCATGCCTGTATGGAAGACAGTTGAAGTGCCAGACTTAATCTGAATCATGATTAGACTACTAGCTTACAACTAAGGTTTCTTAAACCAAAACACACACATGGTGTGGGCTATAAATATTTATTTTTGTGCATTTATTGATGGAAAACTAAACAAATTACAAACAACTGAAGTACTGAACTAAGCAGGTGACAGAAGCAAGTCAGCTAGATGTTGATACTATGGAAAACAGTGACTAAAGAAATAGAAATATTTTTAGAGCTCATAAGTATTGCTTCCACAGCTAGTGCTCCCGCAACACCTACAGAATCCTTGGACAAATTAGTGTAAGAACAGTATTTGTAGTGAAAACAGGTAGAATAGCAACTTCAGTGGGGGTCTCATATGTGTGCAGAGTTTTTGTGAATCCATAATCCATGCAGTCTTCACACAGACAAAATGTCAGGTAAGCTGCCCTAGAGACAGAGTAACTGATTGTTTTTGGATCAAGCATTTAATATTTTTAAAAATTCTACAAAAGTACTTTTCTGAGAAGTGATTTTTAAATGAGAAGGAGCTGGCACATTCAAAAGTAAGGGGAGAAGCTACTGCTACAGGGAGAGATGAAGGGTCTGGGCTTACACCCATGTACCTCACACCCATGTAACGAAGTTTTGTGTATCTGCCTTTCTGCATACAGAAACCAAGAAGTCAAGTTTAACATCTGCAGAACAACAGACTTGCTTAAAGAGAAATAGTCCAGAAAGACTTAGGTGTAGGATTTTTTTTGTAGGTAATTACTTCAGCATAAGCTCAGTAACACAGGACAACAAAAATGGATTAATCTAATAATGGCAGATTTTAGAGATGAAATTAACATAACAGGAATAAGTAATATTGACTTACTTGTCTCCATGGCAGGCCCACTATATTAAATGCAGTATTTTGCCCTAAGATTGTCATTTCAAGAAGTTTAATGGATTTAAAATACCAAAGGAGGAGCATAAAACATGCACTTCAGATTTCAAAGTGGATATACTGAACTTTGAAATGACATGCTAATTAAATGACAAAGATCATTAAATATTACGAGCATTGTAGCTGAGAAGGCTGAGAACAGATCACTTGGAGTAATTACACAAGAAAGATAGCTTTTATTGCTATGCTTTAACACATTTTTAAAATAATTTTTACACTCTAAATGACAGCTGTATGACTCCAGTCACACTTCACAACTTGACTTGAATCTATTTTTTAAGTTTATGAATGAATCCTCCATCTTTTTCCTGTATTACATCCATACAGGAAGCCTGTACTGTCTTTAGCATTCTTAACTTCTACAGTGACACATCAACATTCTGATTATCATCATACTGCATCCTTCAATCCTAAACATTACAGAGCTGACCACCATGATCAGCAGAACAGTGATCTGGATACACTACAAGCCTAAAATCACTATAGTTATTAACTTTTTAGTGTTTATACTTTACTCAACATTCCCAAGTGCTTAGAGTTTTCCCCCATGGTGGGTTGCAGTACAACACACTACAACAACATAGAGTGAAGTGGGTTTGTTTTTTCCTATCTGCTAAAATCATTAGGAGTATTTAATCTAGTAAGTTCTTTTAAACTAAAAAAGAACAGCACCTGACAGCTTTGTCCTCCTATTCCATGCCAAGTGTAATAAGAACAGCAAATTACTTTGGCTGACTCCAGAGGGTGTGATTTTAATACTAAACCATGTGTATGAAACCTCAGCGTCCAAGCTGCATCAGGAATCATTTTCTGTTTTTAAGTTCTATGGACACTTATTACTAGTCTGAATGCAGTGAGACCACATGGCTGAAAGTGCTTCCAAGGCTAGTAAGAATAACTAGCTTTTAAGGCCTACAGGAGGAAATAACTAAACAGAGGTTTACAGAGATGCACTACAGCTTCTAAGTACTCTTAACAGCAAATCCATTTACAACAGCAAACAGTCAATTTCCACTGGCAGATTTGAAGAATGGCTGTGACTAAGAGAAATTCAGAAGTTAAAACTGCCATTTAAGTCTTTTATCTATGTCAACAAAACCACAGTTATTTCACAGAAATGTTCCATCATGCATAAGAATAAATGATATTTAAGATACCATAATATACACTAAGGAAAGAGGCTGTCGGGAAACTGACACAACTGTTCCTTGAAAAAAAAAGAGCCAAGCAGGGACTTGCTCCAGAAAGTCAGAATCATGATTTACAAATAGTATTCCATATTTTAAAAAAAAAAAAAAAAAGAGCCTGCACAATGGAATTCTGCTGTGAAATAAAACTTACCACTGAAACCCAGTCATATAGATGAGTATTTTAGCATTAAACCACTTTCCTTCGTAATTTTGAACCTTTGTACAATTAAATTTTCAGTCTCTGAGCAAAGACTATCTGCTGAATTTAGAATTTATTTGAATATAGAAACTGTTTAATCACAACCACAAACCACAACCTGCCACGTTTCTCCTAACACAATCTGGTATCCAGAAGTAAGTGATGAAAAAGATGAAAACTGATCCACAGTCACCTTACCCCAGGCTCCTGTTATCACTGAGTAAACCATCTCTATGTATCAGAAGACACACAGAGCTTTAGATCTTCATCTCTAAAGTATGGGTAGTCTTTGTTTTCAATATCTATTAATGAGTTCTTAGGATATTTTAAAAAAGGTTGGTTGTAAAGAAGTAGAAAGAACACAATGGATGAAGTTTTATTAGATGTGTGATTAGCATTTCATTATTACTTTTGACTTGTATTTCAGGACTATCAGATTAGTTTTAAAAAAAAAGGTCTTCTAAAGAATTTTACTTATTTTTAAAACAGACTTCTTGCACTAGTGATAGAACTAGAGAATCTGCTAGGGTCAGTACATGGCCAGAACTCCATTATATCAAGCAAAGAGGAATAGAGAAAAACTTCACCATGGGATAGTAAAACTAAAATCAGAACAAAACCCCAAATACTGCTGCCTTGAGAGGCATTGAGAATATTTCATATTCAATTTAAGTTCACTGTAATGACTAGATGTGTCAAGATTTGTTCAGTGACTTGACTACTTTTCAGTTAATAAGCACTTTCCCACATATACAGTAATGGACATTTTAAATATCATGCAATGCACAAACAGATCAAGATATATATATTAACCTCTCTATTTCCAAACAACTAATAGAACTTTAAGGCCAGCTTCCTTACACATCATTATAAATAATTATTGAGGTATCTGAATAATGACTTGGAGAAAATATTTGAACTATAGCACTGATTACAAGGCTTCACTTCATGTCAGTTTTAGGAATAGAACATACAGTATACATTCAAATAGCAAAAGGATAGAGTGGACAAAACACAAAAAACAAAACATATGTAAGAGAAGTGACTTGATATATGTTAACAAAATTAAAGTATCAATGAAGATCACTTTTTGTGTGCAACTGGAAAAAATGCATTAAGAAAATGTTTGAAAGAGCCAGGTTAATCCTTCCTGAGGACAAAGAGATAGCTCTTAATATTGAGGTTCTGGCTTTTCAATTGTATCTTCTTATGGTCACATATCACTACTAGGCAAAATATTCTGAAACTCATGTAAGCTAAAAACCCTTAGTTCAAGAAATTTGCCCAAGTAAGAAAAAGGACAAGAACATTTCAACTTCTATTCTTGTGAAGTTCATTATACATACTGACTTTAATACAAAGCTTTAACAAATAAAACCAGAATATACTTAAATATAATAGGAAGGTGAAAAACCATAAGGGGATATTCACACTGTAACTTTTAGATACCCAACATTTATTGGACTGCAAGCAGAAAAGGTTAAGCTTCTTGCAAGCAACAATTCAGATTGTTTGGGTCTGGCTACATTTTTCACGAAGATGTAAGGAGTATAAAATTAGTCACCTATTGCTTGAGAGTACAAACATTGTACTTCACTTAGTATATTTTTACAACCGGAGCTAAATTTTCTCAGAAGCCTTTATTTTAATTCTAACCAGAAGCTCACAATGTTTATTTCATGCCCAGTTCTTTAATTCAAAGCCCAAGCATCAGACAAAAAAAAGTGAACAGCATAAAAAGGATACTGGACTGTCTATCTGTATTCCTAGAGAGACCTCAAAATTAGTGATTCTGGTAAAGAGTTAAAACAGTTAATTCAGTCCTGTAAGAGAAAGCAAACTTGTCATCTGCTTTTGAAGGAATCTTCAAGGACCAAATGGGCAGGGTGAGGTAACAGCTGGGATACCAGACTGAAAAGACTAAGAGTGATCCAAAGAATGCCTTTATGGTCAATAACAATAATAACACTAATCATTTCAAGAAAGACCTCAGTTTGAAGAATGAGTTCTCTCAAATGACAGCAGTCAGGGCTGCCTGAAAAAGTGGCTGACATTGACAACTGGGAACGTGTAGCAACTCTAACAAGGGGCAGAAACTGCAACTTGGTCTGGAAAATGAGAACTGTTCCTCAGTTGTAGATGCTCTGTACTTGCTGTGAGAACAAATGGAAGAAAAGAGAGTCCAGGAATCTTAGCATTTTTTTGGAGTTTGCCAGACCAGTGGTAAATTCTCATTGTAATTCTAACTAAATTAGTGGAGGATTTGGAACTGGAAAAATATTTATCAGGTAAATTTCTGTTTATAGAAAATTCTACTCCTTAATGCGTTTAGAAGGGTATTACTGTCAACATCTTATCTCATACTACACACAGTAAGACACAGAAAAAGAAATAGTAATTAAATTCTGAAGTTAAGATCTTAGTTGTTTATTGTTGTTACATTAAGATGTTACATTAAGATCTTAGTTGTTTTACAAAATATTCTGCCTAAATAAAATTGCATGTGATCAATAATTTTATATGGATACAAACAGCTTTAGTTAGGTATCTTGATAGAATATCATTGCTCAGATCTTACATTTAGGCCTAAGTTCATGAAGTTATGAATAAGAAAAAATTTCAAGAATGAATGAATAAATTAAACTGAAAGTTAGCCCTTTCTTACCAGCAGGAATTATGCCAATCCTTATATTGCACTGGACTAACGATGCTTTGGGATTATTTTGGTCTATGCCAGAGTCCTTCTGCATTCTTCCAATGAGACCATGCATCACTTCACTGAACATGCCGTCCCCACCAACACAAACAACACTGCCAGGAAACACAAATTAGAATGCACACTCACAGTCAATAAACAACACGGCAAGTGTTCTACTTAGGGCATGCACTGGGCACACCAAAAATAGTTGTTCTATTATCTTCCTCTATTTTTACAGGATATAGTAGCCCACAGTCAACTAGGAAATTAATGAAAAGTAGAAAAAAAATTTCAAGCTACAAACCTAGACATATCTGTAACATCAGGAAAAAATGTTGGAATGCATCCTGCAAAAATCTTTATCCTCTACTACTGTGTGCAGACAAACAAATATTAGTGGAAATTCACTATACAAATAAAACACTGAACGGGACTGTACATACAGCTTTTGAAGTACACAAAATTGAAATAGCGTACCTGTACTAAAAAGGGAAAAGTTAACATTTGCCACGTCAGGCAGAAGTATATTTTACACTATTTAATAGGAATATACAGTAAATGAAAGTCAAAACCAGAGAAGTGCATGCCTGCATCTTCTTTTGAACATGCTCAGATCCCATGAAACAGACAGAAGTTATTTATATCTACATAACGATTCATAATGAGACAGAGTTCTAAATGTTACCAGATGCAAAACTTTTTTTCACAAGCTTAATTCAGGTCAAAGTTGGTACAGCAGCTGCACAGATCCTGAATATGTTAAAGCTCAGCAGAGAGTTCACAGCCAAGCAAATACTAGAAAGTAAAACGACTCTTTTACAGCACTATACATTTTATGAACAACAATCAATAGCACTCTGCACTCTAAAAGCATGAACATTCTTTAACTAAACAAACCAATTCAAATACACTTTAAAGAACCACATGAGAAATCCAGAGTTACATATGCAGTCACTAGCACACAAGTCTAGGAATGTGTAGTGTTATCTATAGCAATAATTTCCAACTCATAAACTAATACTCTTTCATATAATCAGCAACAGATATTGCAGAATGAGCACTTATTTCACAACACAAATTAATCTAATTTTTAAGTATAGACGATTTAAATTTAAATTTTTAAGTATAGATGATTTAAATTTAGTTAAATTTAGTTGCATTTTCAGCAGATGGAAAGCTTGAAGAAAACAATCAATTTTTTCCATGAATGGTGAGGACAGTCTTAAAAACACGAATTCTCCAACTCTAAGTTAAGACCTCAGAGACAGAGAGAAGGAATAAAAATATATTTGTTTTCAATTTTTGTAATTTTTTTCTCTTCAAATAATTTAACTATGCTATTCCTCAATTTTAGCCTTATCTTTCTCTGCAGACTCAAAAAAATGGGCTAAAGAAACAAAAATTTCCATGTCAGTTCAAGGTCAGTGTTGTCTCAGTACTGCTTTGCTCAAAGCTCCATCCAGCCTGGCCTTTAACACTTCCAGGGATGGGATATCCATGACGTGTCTAGGCAGTCTGTTCCAGTGCCTCTCCACTCTCACAGCAAAGACTTCCTTCTTTTAAACCTAATCTAAACTTTCCCTCTTTCAGTTTAAAACCATTCCCTCTTGTCCTACTGTTATATGTCCTTGTAAAATGTCCCTCTCCAGCCTCCTTTTAAGTCCCCTTGATGAACTGAAAGGTGCTCTGAAGTCTCCCTGGAGCCTTCCCTTCTTCAGGCTGAATGAACAGGCTCAGCTCTCCCAGCCTGTCTCCACAGGAGAGGTGCTCCAGCCCTTTGACCATCTTCTACACCAAACACTATATCCAGGCTCAGAGGGGACAGTTATATGAATGGCTATACCTATCAAAGGTAAATATGATAAAGAACTTCACATATGCAATAACAACACAACCAAATTCACAGCAAACATCAGAAGACCAAGGTTCAAGTCAGACATATACTGCATATGTGAAGGCCCCTGGTGAGGAGTGTCTGAAAGAAACATCTTAGAATGTTTCTTACTTGTTAGCTTTATTTTACTAGAGGGTGAGCATTTCACTTTTTAGATAGATGATAACAGCAAACAATGCCTGCTAGAGGACTTCAGAAACTAATCCACAAGTCAATTGAGTTTTTAAAGAATATGGTCCCTTCTAGTCTCAACCATTCTGTGAACTAACTCAAAAAGTAGGAAAAAAAAACCCAACCAGAAACAATTTTACAAAGATTTGTGCAAGACATATGCATAACAAATCACAGTGATATGTATCACTTACTCCAAACATGGCTATTACCTGCATGCTATTACATCATGTTCTCATTGCTCTGCACAGTGATGTACAAAACCCTGCTATATTGTAACCAAGTAAGTATTTTAAGTAACTGTGCTTAAAGAAAAGCTGTTCTATCACTGAGCTATTAGATGACTACTTTCACAGTAAGAAATTTCTATAAGGCAAAATAGGAAGAACAAACAGGAAACACATATGAAATGTTTAAATTAGCTGTCTAAAGTAAAACATTTGAAAAGAAGTAAAGCAATTATCATTAAGAATCCTGAATCTACTTGCAGAATTCCATGTATAGCTTTGCCAAATAGAGAATCTAGAGATGAAATGAAGAAATTCATCACTGAATGAAGGGAAAGCCACACATCAGAACCAGTCTATGGGGACAGCTGAACATCAATTACATGCAGGAACCCAAAAGACCTTTTACAGTATGTGAGGAAAGTCAAACCTGACTATGAATGTGTGAACCAGACATTTATGTGGTTCAACCATTTTTTAAACTTTTCCAGATAACCACTAAATCTGTTACTTAAAAAGTAGTTTTAATTCAGGAAGTCCTTCCTAACATCACTGTTCACCACAGAAAAAGAGTTGTATGTGAAGGACAAATGTTAGGCTTGGAAAGACAGGCTGCACATCCCAAGCAAACTGCCATTCAGGCCCAGCCCAGGAATAGAAGAACCATAAGAGTCTAAAAAGATGCAGTTCTCTGGCCTATTGTTAATCTTGGAATGTTAAAGAGACAAAACAAACAAAAAAATCACCAAAGGAAAAAAATATTCTACAATACGAGACTTTGAATCTGCCATGAACACTTCAGATATTACCATAACTGCTCACTGCCACTTGCTGTAAAAAACAATTTGCTAGGAGTGGACATGGGCTCATTTGCCTCCCTTTCTGCTATGAACTGAAATTTCACCAACCATCAGTACACTTATTTCAAATCACGAATCAAATGGAAAAAATAACAACTAATTAGGTTTTTCTAGGATCAATGTTTTCCTTCCTTGGACTTCTGAAAAATTAAGAAAAATCACAGTACAGACAAAACTGTTTATTTGAAGGCAAGTTGTTTTAAAGCAGGTGAAGTCTGGGAACTCAGCCTATGAATGTCATTTCCAGTAACACCATCTCCCAGCATCATGCCCTTACTCAACACAGACAATGTATACAGCAAAAGTTCTGTGGCAAAAGTACTCTGAAAAGACTGAATGTATTTTCTTTTTGCAACTAACCAGTTTAAACATATCTGTCAACAGGCACAAAATACAATTTTAAAATACTGTAGTTATGAGAGTTTATCTGCATACATTTTCATGTTTTTTCAGACTTGTAACTTTCATGTCATGAACTGGAAACTGAAATTACTAGCATTTTTATTAAAATATTCTGCTTCTACAGCAGACTTAACAATGGAATGCAAGATCACCATTCAGTTAGGTCTTCTTTTAAAGCAGTAACTTAGAAACAAAAGAAATGCAAATAAAGCCAAACGATGTAGCCACTATTGAACAGTCATATACAGCAAGAGGAACTACCTGAAACATTTCTGAACAGTTCATGTTTTTTACACACAGGCTGAATGCTACTGGTGCAGTGTTCTGAACTCATGTATGTCAAGACCACAAAACATTTCTGGGTAGCTTTTGAGCTGTAACAGAAAGCTCAACTGAGCAGAAATCTTATATTCATCTTTTGAACACAAGTCTCATGCAAACATTGTTATACTATGCTTGAAGATATTGGGAACAAGTTTACTGAAACAGTTTTCCTTTTATACCCGTAAATGTGGATCTCCTACAAAAATGAACATGCCCCAGGACTTTCAGCTGTTGCAATAAATGTATTCGTAATGAAGGCTACCCTTTAAAATTTGAGACAAGAATAGATCAATTATATAATATATCAGCTTGAAAATAATAAAAAGAAGGCAAGTAAAGTTACTTACCCATCATATTTATAAATATTAACTTCAAATAAGTTGTCCTTAGCATGGTTAGCATGTTCAGTTACTGTGAAGAAATAAATACATTAAAATTTATTATTAAAAACTACTATAAAGCTTTATATAATATAGAATTATAAAAATAAATTAATAACTATGATTCTATTACCAATGTGACTATAAAACAGCCTGTCCATAAGATGTGTCTCAAAAGATTTTTGCCAGGGAAAGAATTAAGGGAGACATACACAGTACATACAGAAAAAATATTTCAGTAAAAATTGTGCAAATGATCAATTAGTTTTAACAGTGAAACTGAGAAAGAGAAGAAAGGCAGAATCTTTTATTTAGAGCTCAAATAGCTCAGGAGCACAAGAAGTTTAATTTTAGTAAGCAGGAAGCTGATAGAAGGTTGCCATTTATTGGGTTATCTATGCTTTAATTAGAAAACATTCTCTACCGCTTTGTTTCATTTCCTTAGTAAGAAAAGGCAGCTAACAGGAAGAACTTCAGTTACTCAGGACTGTTTTAAAGAGTTCATACTGCCTTTATTAAGAAATTAAAATACTCATTACTCACTAACAACATCAGTGCATATAGAAGCCAGATTGAAGAGTGGAGCAACTTTCTGTTCATAAATCCTCTTCCCTTGTCTTTTTCCTCCATAGGGATTAATATACACAAGCAGCTGCTTTGGTCTAGACTCTGCAGTAAAGAAAACCATAGTATACTGCTTTTGTACACAAACCACAAAATCATCAAGCCATACAAACCCTAATCTATTAACATTAAAGCAAACACAACATAATAAGCTTGTAACTCTTTAACAAAGAGCTATAAAAGTCTGCTTCATCTGCTCTATTATACTGACATCAACAGTATTGAACAAATTCTTAATAAGACAGCAGGTGAAATTCAGAATCATTTCTTTTGACCCCATATCTCACATTCTTACTTGTCATTCTTGCAGTATCTTCCCACTACACAAGTTACTCTAATTACAAGAGTATGGGC
Organism: Dicaeum eximium; assembly: GCA_013396995.1. Taxonomy (NCBI): domain Eukaryota; kingdom Metazoa; phylum Chordata; class Aves; order Passeriformes; family Dicaeidae; genus Dicaeum; species Dicaeum eximium. Next base: position 1,223,285 of record VWZP01007629.1, on the reverse strand, counting down.
ATACAAGACGAAAAGGGCAGCAACAGCAAAGCCACTTGTAAGTGAAGCACACATAAAAATACTTTTACATAAATTTATTTAAACTTTCTTCTTTCTTTAATAACATGGTTAAAATCCATTTCCTTTCTATGATCAAGTCATACTAAGAATGCCTCACAAAACGACATGTTGCACAGCAAGTGCTTGTCTTAAAGTGTTAGTTGCCCTAAATTGTTAGCCCTTGCCCCCTCCAAAAGCACCTTTGATATTACTATCTCTAATTTGTCCAAATTGGATTGTCCAATCCAGTTATGGATTTACACTAATAGGGTCAATTAAAACAATTATTACACCTCTGTATTAATAGAGATACAAAACAGTAATGCTTGCTGCACCTAGAAGACCTCCTTTTTCATGGAACAGCCAAAAACATGAACATCTATACTTCCTTAAATGGCATTCTAGATTATTAGTCTAAAAGAAAAAAATATCAGACTTATTACATCAGCACACTTTTAAAACAAATCCACCCAAGCTAGGTAGACTAAGTGGTTTAAATCTGCCATACACTCAAAGCACTATTCACTCCATCTGAGAACATACTCCCTTTCCTGAAGGAATTTGTTACCAATAAAATGAACAAATGAATTGACTGCTCAGGACACAGTTCTCACAGGTATATTGAATGGGTACACAAACCCCATTTTTTGAGAAAGACATATGTACCTTGTGTAATGTATACAAAACCAAACCATTAAGGATGCTTCCATTGCCTGTTCAGAACAGTTTTTCTTAAATACTCATTTTTATTCTACAAGCCCTAAGTATTTGCTTAAGTCCCACTGTAAGTGTACTTGTATCCAATCCCTTCTCCAGCTCTGTATCTCAGACAGGCCTCAGACCTACACTGTAGGGAGCTCGTCCCTAGTCCTATCTCCAGCTCCAGCCTCCCTGGATGGCCCCAAGCTACTTTATCTCACCTGGGCTGTAAATTGGATCTGTTTCTATTCCCATCCCTGCCCTGCCCACCCTGCTCAGATACAGTGGGAACCTGGTCAGCAAGGGCACTGCTTCTGCCATGATCATGCTTTCTGACAATGACCCTTTCTGCCATAGAGTTAGTCTGCTCCTGCTGCTTCCTGACATCTATCAAGGTATCTCTTTCAGGAATAATTCCTTCAAAATTACTTTTACTGTCCCTTGAAGTAGATGTCCAAGAGTCTCAGAAATTATTAATGGGAACTCTTACTTCATAAGACACATTTTGTTAATGATACAGTCTGGAAAGGTGAAACACATCCATAAATCTTCCAATTGCTACAGTCCTTGACCTCAAATCTCTAGAGTACCTTAAATTCCTGAGCTTACATCTGCCCATTACTTCTTTCAAAGCTACAGTAATTTAAAGCCTCTGCTAAGCTTCCAATGTGTCTGTATTTTGTGACAATAATTTATATCTGGACAAAATTAGATGACACCAACAGTCCTGACTGATTAAAGCACTCAGTACAACTTAGTGAATATGTAAGATAAAGTAGTGGTAGGAAAACACTTCAACTCTTGGATCCCTCAATTTTTGAGCATAACCTGCTCTTAAGAGCTCAAAAAAGCAGATATATCAAAATAACATGGACTGATGTACAAGCCTACAAAATGATGGTGCAAATATTCATAGTTTATTCAAACTTACTCTGCAGTTCAAGCAATTCCTTCAGCGCCTGTATCCACTGATTACATAAGTGCTCATCAACACACCAAAACGTCGCATCACTGCACCGCCAGCGGTGATTTCGGGCTTTCATCACATAATACACTATTTAAATAAAAAAGAAACCAAAACCAAACCATAATGAGATGGTTCTGTGAAATGAAAAATGCATTTCAGAAAGATCTCCAAAATTACTGACCTGTAATTAACCTCCACTACACACTTCTACAAATGACAGAAGCATTCACAGTATGACCAGCATATTTGTAGAGAGTCCAAATGAAAACATAAATGAAAACACTTGCTAACAAGCAGACACCTAAACAAAGACTTCTTTTTAAAGAAGCCATGTCTCATCAAATTACTGTAGACATACTTGTTCAAAAGTTCACTGAGCTTACATATTATCTGTATTAAAGTCTGCAATATCTACATAAAAAGCCACAAGATTAAGAAGATAAGCCACACTGACATCCAGTCTCATATAACCAACAGGGTGAATTTCATTCTACAAAGCTGAAATTTGAGAAAAAGATTTTGTTGTCTTGTGCATTAAGACCTTATGCTTACACTTCATATACAGTATGTCAAATCACTTTTACTGGAGGACAAAAGGTGAGGAAAATACAACATAAAATTTTGTCATGACATCTTTTTAGCACAGAAGTCACCACTCTTTTCCCAAACCAGACACTTATTTCTGGCAATTTAAGAATGCAGTCAATACTACAAAGAAACTTTCACGCATACATCCTGATGGTTAGTAGTAATTTAAAAACATTTAGGACTCCTTCTTTCACTCTCTCTCTATTTTCTAGTCAAGAAGTAGAAAGCAGGTGTCCTGCTGCAGAGTCATTCAGGAGCAAAAAGACACTAGGGTGAACACTCAGACATTAGTTTGAACTTCATTAAAAAATACCTAAACACAGCACATGTTCTTAAGAGAAGAGTTTTATTTTCCAAATAAGGATATTTAAATATAAACCAACAGATTTTTGGTGGGGGTTCTTTTCTTTTTTGTGGGACTTTTGCTTGGGTTAATTTCAGTTAGGGATTTTGGTGGGGTTTTTTTTTGGCAGATTTTTTTTTGTTGTTGTTGTTGTTGTAGTTTTTGTTTGGGTTTTTTTTTGGATTTTTTTTTTTGCGTGGAGTTTTTTTAAACTCATAATTTCTATTTAAAAAACCCAAAACTTTGACAATTCCTTTTGAGTCTGCCTTAAACTCACTTCACAGAATAACAAGCACAAGCATCCAGAGACTTATCTGCCTTACCTGTGAAAGCATGTAGCTTTGCCATTTTTTGCCATCTGCCAATGTTAAGTTGTTTCTTGTTAAACTCAGTTTCTTCTACGGCAATGATCTCAGAGATTGGTACGAAACAGTTTTCTGTATGAACACAAGATCTTATATATTAGAATCCTCAAACATCACCTGAATGATTACTTCTATACCTATTATGATACAGACATATGATTAGAGCAGTTGCTCAATAAGCACAACCAAGAGCACAACTAGAAATTTTCTGAATATTTTCAATTTTCTTTTGTCTTTAGTCAAAACACATAATCCATAACCACCTAAAAACTACCTAAAACAGTATTTTAAATGGCTATGATTTCTCAGAAAATTAGGTATTTCATGTATAAAAATATTTTTGCATGAAGCCAAAATCCAGCAACAATGATTTCAGAGTTAATTAAACTGCCCCTTCTATGAGGCCTAGTCCAGATATTTGACAGTGAATAGCACAAGCTATTTCAAAGAATGTGCAACTAAATCTAGTGCACAGACTACAAAGGCTATTTGTTATTCTCAAGTAGGTATCTGGCTTATGAAAGGAGGGCATTCATATGAATTCTTAAGATTTTAAATCCCACTTAGCTTTTACAGTTTAGTATCTCTTAAGAAGAGAGTTCTAGATGTTATGTTTATGTACTGTGAAATACTTTTCTCATATCAACTTCAAAACTACTGTTTTTCAGAATTAAAGGCCTCCTGTTCTCAGACTATGAAATAATTTCCTCCAACCTCATTCTCTCTTCTCTTATAGCTCCTAAACATCATCTCAAGACTTCTTAACTCCTGTCAAATGGAAGACTTCAGTCTCATTTTCATTACTGATTTCAACACTGCTATATTGTTACTTCATCTCAAAAAAGTGAAACTTAAAAAAATGCATGCTTTGTATTCATGTACAAGCAAGCACTCTCTGTATACATACATATGTATAAAAGATCTATATTGTTATAACAATATAGTCTTATTATAGAAAAGATTCTTTACATAAGAATTAGAATATACTTGCTTCTCTCACATATACAAAGGGAGTGATACCAAGATATTGAGATATTCAACACATAAAATACAGACAATAACCCCACTGTTACTGGGGTTTATGCTACATTTCATTTTGCTCGCTGTTTTACAGCAGTACAATGGCAGTAGTGAAGAATGTAAAATGTGTGAAAAGTTTCCCTGACCTCTTCACAGTGATGACTGCAATTCACTTGCCACTAATTCACTTTTATTTTTTTTCTCATCCTATGTAACTGGTTTAGTCAAAAGAGTCTTTACGTATCATCACATGTATTGACAATTTGGGGACTACTCTCTCAAGGGGTTTTGGTATCTGACATGATCCATACTCATTTAGTGATTTTATCTTCCCTGAACTTTTTAGCATGATTCCAAAGAAATGTAACCTTCAAACTTTACACACATTTAGGAATCTGGCTGTATTTGAATGTTTCAGCTTAAAAACAAATTTCAGCTTATAATAATTGCACTTACTATATTCAAGGCATGACAGGGAAGTGCAGTAGTCACATAATGCTGTCATAAAGATCCAAGAGCAGCAATGAACTCTGACATGCATGATAGTGTATGTACTTACTGTACATCCACACATGTAAGACTGTATCTAGTACTGGACAGTAACAGTTATTTGGTCTTCCTAACACATACAAGACTTGCCAAGGGATCTCAATATGATTGACCTATACATTTATTCAAGGAAAAAGAAATACAGAACAGAGATGGAACAATAAGGGAAATGAAGCACATTCTTTAATCTTTCTTTCCCAAAATTGCTTTAACTTGTTTTTCTACTGGCTCTGCCACTGATCCGTATGTCAAAATATTAAAGAAACTTTGATGCATCTATAAAGACTGCACTGAAATGGTAATTTATTTTGTTACTGCTCAAAGATATGCTATAAAACTTAGAAACTACGTTTAAATCAAAATTTAAATGACAATGCTCTAAATAACATTTTTGGAAATAGTTGTATATCGTGCATACTTATTAGCATGTATGCTGGGAGCAGCATTATTAGGCATTTTTTACATAACAAAGCTGTCCAACTGTACAGATAGCTAATAGATTTTAAAGTAATTCCAAATCTGTATCACTGAAAGCATTTCTTTGGGGTATATACCTCAGCATATATCACACAGCTTCTATTAACCTTGAAATCACTTATAAGCTCTCCTAATTCTGTGTTCCCCCTCTGACAGATGCATGACTGTTTTGATTTTCCAGCAAACCTCTCCACAGACATGGCAAAAAAAGCAAAAAGTAAATACTTTTTGTTTTATATGTATTTTTTTTAAATCTTATGACAACAGAGTTACAAATCTGAAAAACAGATTCCTGAAAAATGGGAGGGGAAAAAATTCAAAAGAACAAAAGTGAAGAACAGATCCCACCTTCCATCTGTAAATCTTTGGCACTGGTGAAAAGTCTGAAGAGTTTCTGTTCTGGGAATACCAGCTCTGCCAATTATACCCCTCAGTACTACACAGCACCAGAAAAGCACCAAGCAACTCCACTGTCCTGACAGCATACTCCAATCTTAAGGCAGTCAAAATAACACATTACTGAACCCAGTAACTGCAGATGGCCAGAAAGATGCTAAAGCTGTCTCAAATAATGTTATTCAGAACATTCCCTACTGCTTACAGCAACAAACTCTAACGTGTTTGAATAGAACTCAAGAATTTCTATCAGTCCAAATACCTCTATCACTATTTGACTTGCTGTCAATATTCTGTGCTACACAGAATATCGTTTAATCACATTGCAAACCCACTACTAAGTCCCACCCCTCCCCCTTTTTCCCCAGAAGGAAGATTTCCATGTGAAGCAGAGACCTTCAGTACAAGCACAACAGCTCCTATGCCCTCATCTGCCAAACAGTCACTAAAACCTGGCCCACAAAAAACAGTCCTAACCCAGCCTCTCTTGAAACTTCACATATGTACTAATTATAGTCCTTTCCTACACCTACTTTTGCAGCATTTACCCTATTATCAAGCAGCATTAGACATTTATTTCACTGACATCATATAAGGTGTTCACCCAAAGGCCTTCACCTTTATGTGTTTCTCCCAAAACATGGAAAACCTTATTGCCACATTAACAAAACAAACACACATTAAAAAACTTGCTTATTCTAGTACTACAAGATCAACATGAATAAAAAAAGGTTGAAATATGGGCTCAGACAATACCAAATAAAGAACTCTACTTGGCTTAATCCAATCTATTCAACCAAGTAGCACACAACAGCTTCTAGACAAAATTTTGACCATGGTCAATGGCTAGCATATTAGAGACAAAGAGGTGACCATCCAGAGAAGGTGGATGAAGGGGCATGGCAAAACAAAAATGCAGAAAGTTAAAAAGCCAAACAAAACACACAATAAACAGATGACAGTCTCCTCAGCACTCTGGCTGTGCCAGTCATTCTGGGTCACAATGCTCTCAATCTTAATGTTCTTCCTAAAAGTAAACTGATAAATCAGCAGAATACTGGATTTGATGCACACTACTTTTCCCACATTAAGCAAGCGGGAGAGGGAAAAAAAAAAAACAGAAACCAAGGTAAGCACATTAACAGTGGGCCTTCTTTGTGCAAAATGCAGCCAGCAGTTGGGCAATGTGTTTTCTGTGTTAAGGAAAGATTTTTGGTGTGTCATTGCTGTCTGCCACTCCCACAGAACACTTCCTGAGATTATGAGCACTCACTCAGAACTTCAGTCAAGACTTGTTCATTCATCAGTGCCAGCCACGTATCCTACAGACCAAGCTTCCCCCTCACAAATGTGTTAGCTCAAAGCAACCTAGACACAGGCACAAGCACAAAAACATTACTCATCACAGCATTTGGTTTATTCTTAAAATTCAGCTGAGGCCCACAGATGCAGTGGCATTTATAATTAATTTAAACTATTAGCATATTCTCATGACTTAAAAATATCGTCAAGTAAAAAGCTGGGATATAGGTTTAAAGAAAAAGTGTATTTTCAGTGACTTTGAAAACTAATTTACCATTAGAGCCCACGTGAAGGGTCAAGCTTTCAGGTTTAAGATTTGCCTCCACCTAAAAACAAGAGAACAGGAATACTTTCTATCAGAAGGCAGATGGTATTATGCCCATCATCCACTACAGCAAGCTGTGTTTATTAAACACTAGAGTAAGAGAAGGTAGGATATAGAGCAGAATTACTGACAATTCCCATCCTAAGGGAGGGGAAAGGAAAGAAATATCACGACTGATTTAAATCAAAAATGTGGAGGAGTCAAAGAAACCTCCAAAGACCATGATTTCACCATGTACAGCCATGTAAAAGGAAATTTGCTTCTTTTATTATGAAGTAAATCTTCAAGTACTTTGTAAGCCAACAGACCAGTTTCTACTATGATCAACCAGCTACTTTACATCACATTAATCTGAATCAAAGCACAGCAATTTGAACTTGAGTTAACTTGAATATTTAAATCATACTATTGAATGTCTTCCTGTTCTTTCTTCTGCATTTCTAAATAAAATATTTTCTGTTCAACTATGAATATTTCAATGATAAAGCAGGAAGTAAGATGCACTTATTCACCTTAAGGGGGGGAAACAATCCAGCAAAAAGGTGTATGCTAAAGAACATGTATTGTCTAATGGAGTCTATTTGAATAACACATCTTCCAGAAGACAACATTCCAAAGAAGCAAGGCCTCCTGGAGCAATTATTCCCCACATCCTACCTGTAATGTAGTTGTGGCATTGCCTACACAGAAACTTGGTTCACATTTCTGCACACACCCACTGCCAGATGGGAATGACTGATGACAAATGACCTTGACTAAGGATGTGCCAACACTATGCAAGCACCAGGTGCTGGACAGACCTTGTTGCCAAGCTGGCCCAGCCTCTGCTAAGTACCCTGTTTATCAAACACAGCTTTCTTTAGAATCCACCAGAATGACAGCAGTGCTGTGAACACTAGTTCTAAGGCTTCCTCAGGTGGCTGTTCTGGAAAAGACACAGGGAAGAGAATTCTGAAATACAAAGGCTAAAAGAAAGCGCACACTAAGTGAACGCATAGAGTTCAGGGTCTAGTTGGGTCATCCTCTTCATGTTTGTACTTTAGAAAAAAGAATCCTAGAAAAATGACAGGAGACTCTCATTCTGCATTTGTAATGCTTTAGTACCAGGCACAATAAAACCTTAGCCAATGCTTCTGAAATACCTCTAAGTATATTCATACAATATACACTCTGCTATCAATCTGGTACAAGTTTTATCATGTGTTACTTGAGAAAAACCTGACTGTGCCATCAACGTGAACAAAATAACAAAAGAATTTAGCTGACCAGCTCTGCATATGTTATTTATGATTAATTACTAAATCTCATGGGGAAATGTTACAAGGTTGAAAAATAATGTTCATCAGAAAATGTTAAGAAGAAGGTATCTCTAGGAAAAAAAAGATGCATAGCTAAAAGTAACAAACATGAAAATTTACAGGTAAAAGTTTTCCATATAAGTTCAAACATGTCTAACCATCAAAGAACAGGAAACTACGCTGAAGAGAGAACTTGAAGCTATGATGGTGTTAAACAAAGTCCAACAGTAGGAAACTGTATTTCAGAATTTAAAAATACACCATGACTTGAACAAAGATTTGATGTTTTTGTTACTGTTGGTATCTCCCCTATGACAACATTAAAAGGAATTCTCCTGAATTAATACTTCTGCATTTAGCCAGAACAGAATTTAAATATATACATATGTATGTATATAAATATCACTGTACAGAGATGAGAAAACAGGAGAATCTCTCCATACTCCCTAAAACGGTATTTTCCTGGACAACAGGACAAAGTTTGTGTTGTTTCCTATCTGTTCCTGATTTTGGATGTAACAGGGAAAGGTAAACATTTAAACACTTCTAGCTATAGCTCTAGTTCTGCACATGTCAAAGTCTGAAAACCTCGAAAAAACATATACCAAACAATTCTTATTTATATACCTAAATTCAAGACAGTAATAAATGGTCTGAAAATAAGCAGCCTGAGTTTTGACAGTTTAAAGACAACTGCTTCACTGTAATAGCTACCTACTAAACAAGAAATATAGCACTTTTATACAGCATAATTTAGTCTGTATTTAGACACAATGTAGTCATGTAGTCAAAGGTTAAATGGTAGAAAGATACCAATCTTGGTCAAGCAGCTCTTCTGAAATTATATGCTTCTAACTAACCATCTTCCATATTATTAAGTTTATTTATATATTGTCATGTATGCTGGTCATATTTCCAAAATAATTGTAGAGAACACAATGAATCATCACAGGTTTTAAAAAGAGCTTGGAGACAACAGGGCAGCAATAATACAAAACTGTGATGAAATGAAAGCTTGAGTGCAGGGAACACATGAATTAATGACGGTGTTAGAAGAGAGAAGGTATATTGTATTGATCCCTACATAAATTATACCTGTGCCTCCAAAAGACTTAGGCATTCCTTTTTCTTCTCTTTTCTCTTGTGATTTCCCATCATGTTTTCCAAAATCTTGTAAATAGCTGTGCTACAAGACAGGGGCTGCACTCAGTAACCACACCTGCCTCTTAAGGCACTTCCAGCTGGGTACTACTTCAGAAACTGCCTCATGTAGACTCTAATTTGCTGTGTCCCACTCTCCTTCCACCATTCCCAGAATTCTGACATTCAGAACATGCTTCAGGGCAGGTTCATACACTTTTTGGTCTACCAGGAGAATGTCAAGAAAACTTACAACTTAAAAAGTAGTAAAAATTCACAACTGCAAGCAGCTGTAAAGTTTAGAGCTCTCACGAGAGAGCAAGTGTGAATCTGTGGCACTCGTGCTTGCTCTAAAGGAATTCATCAGACAGGAGAATGGCACTCCCCTTGAACTTGCTCTAGTGTACACATCAATCTCCTAGGGACTTTGCAAAGGCATTTTTAGAAGGGTTTTACAAAATTCAACCAAATTATCTCCAAAGTAGGAGCTACTTTATCTAGTGGGAGCAATTATCCCAAAATGCCTTGAAACTTTAAATTTAAGATCCAGGGACCTTTATCTAGACTAATTTTATTTCATTTTGAAAAGTATACAGCCTATTTTTCACAACAATGCGTTAAGTTTGGCAGAATTAAAGAATCAATTTGTCCTTAAAGTCTTAAGTTCCTTTAAGTGTGAAAGGTTCCGGAATTTTTGATTACTTTTGTCATCAGTATTGTGAATAAACACTAGATTATGTCAAACTACTTGCACAATAGCAAGGGAAGGGATAACAAAGTCTGTTTTTATTTTATGAATAAGCAGGGTTGTACTTAAAAGATAACCAAATCTCAGTTATGTAAACTGTAACACCAAATTCTTACAATTCTTGAGTTCTCTTTCTCCTTTTTCCCTCACCTTCTCGAAAAAACCTCAGGTCAGTAAGATATTATGATAAAATATGAAAAATATTTAACAAACGTACATGGTAAGAATGGAAGAACTACTTAACTATTTAAGTTTGGGGACTTGCCAGGCATTAGAAACATCTATATTCAAACCTTTCTCAGATAAAACTTCTAGTCAGCCTTTCTATTATTAGTGTCTCACATCCTGCAAGCTCTAAAATGAGGATGACAGCAGTTTCCAACTCCACAGCAGCTGCTGTGAAAAAAAGTACATTATACATTTTCAAATGTTCACATGCCATGTTAATATGACTACATTAACAATGGGAATAATTACTATATAAAACCCCCAAGGTCAAAGACCCTGAAAAAATGCCTCTTAAAAGTAGAAAGTTTGATATGCAAACATTCTAAGAAGTTAATCTGAATTTTTTCAGGTATTTTCATCAGTGACTTCTCAGACTGGCAGTTTTGTACATCAACACTATGTTAACTGCACAAAAAGGAAACTACAGAAATTTTTGTCACCACATTGCAAACTAGTAGCCTATATTAAGTATTTCCAAACCCGTAAATCCCAAAAGTTAAACTTTCTTTGTAAAATTTCCACTAAGCCCCTGAAAAAGCTAAGAGTTTTTTTAAAAGCTCAAAAAAAAAAAACCCCAAAAAAACCCCAAAAAAACCCACCAAAAAACCCCCAAAAAACAACCCAATAAAAGTAGTCATTGCCTGAGACTGCCCCAGAATGGAAGTGTTTTTAACCACAAGTCTTGCTGTAACTAAAAAGAAAGGAAAACTGCTTTTAAGGTTTTGTAAGTCTCTTATCTACTGCTACGATTACTTTAAATACATTACAAACTACACGCTTCTCCGTACTCGCGGCGCCAAGAAACAGTGGGGTTCAGCCGAACAAATCTGTGTTTTGCTGGGCCAGCTCTGGGGACAGGTGTCCCCCGTGCCACCAGCGCAGGATGCTCGGCCGGGCTGCTCCGCCACACGGGACGCGCCGCGCTCGCTCGCAGGGGCTGCGGCTCAGCGAGAGCAGCTCTCGCCTTTGTTCCGGAGGGCACAGCCCGGTCAGCGCTCAGCCCAGCCGGTGCTGCCGAG